>QWBT01000986.1:0-36548 GCA_004802465.1 Citrus hindsii
ATCGTGCCACAGCTACAGTCGGTTCAAAAAGCCTATACTCATTTAATTCCTGACTATGACAAAGTCCGAGTGTATTTGCCGATGGATGGGCTCAAGAGCTTTAATCAGGCTGCACAAGAACTCATTTTCGGTCAGGCTAGCCCTGTCCGTCAGCAAGGGCGTGTCGTCACCATTCAGACTTTGGGTGGTTCTGGTGCACTCAAAGTGGGTGCAGACTTCTTGAACAAATACTTTCCGCAGTCCGAGATCTGGGTCAGTCAGCCGACTTGGGAAAACCATATTGCGATCTTTAATGGCGCGGGTGTTCAAACCCATTTCTATCCGTATTACGATGCGGACACCCATGCCGTAAATCTAACGGCGATGCTAGATACCTTAAAGCAGCTACCTGCTCAAAGTATCGTACTACTGCATCCTTGCTGTCATAACCCGACAGGTGCAGATTTAGCACCCCATGAATGGGATCAAGTAATTGAGGTTCTAAAAGCAAATGACTTGATTCCTTTCTTGGACATGGCCTATCAAGGTTTTGGCCAAGGCTTGGAGCAAGATGCTTATGCTATCCATGCGCTAGATCGGTCTGGTATGAACTTTATTGTCAGCCATTCTTTTTCCAAGATCTTTTCCTTATATGGCGAGCGCGTTGGTAGCTTAAGCTTTGTCTGTGATGACGCAAACATTGCCCAAAATGTATTGGGTCAGCTTAAAGCGACAGTCCGTCGCATTTATTCTAGCCCAGCAGCTAATGGTGCGTTATTGGTGAGTCAGGTATTAAATGACACAGCGTTGTCTCAGCTATGGCAGTCTGAATTAGAAGAAATGCGTCAGCGCATTTTACTGATGCGTCGCTTACTTGAAGACAAACTCACTCAAGCGCTACCAGATATGGACTTTAGCTATCTGACCCAGCAACAAGGCATGTTTAGTTATACGGGCTTAAGTGCAGAACAGGTCGATTTGCTGAAACACGATTATAGTATTTATTTAGTCCGCAGCGGCCGTATGTGTACTGCTGGCCTAAATTTAAACAATATTGATTATGTGGCTGCGTCGATGGCGACTGTGCTTAAAGCTGCAAGTTCCGCTGAGTCTGTGCTTGCTTAAGGCATATCATGTTTACTTAGGCTTCTCACTCTAGGGTCAGAAGCCTTTTTTATCGTTATTTTTCAGAACTTGAATCAAGGCAACCTAAGTCTACGGGTTTCAGCTTAGCTACCTAGTTCGTGCTTCCCCCCTTCGCCTTTAGACAGCGCAGTAAAAAATCAAATATTTCGACTGCCAAGCTCCACAACCCCATAAAAAAAATCCACCAGAGGGTGGATTTAAAACTTAATTCATCTTTTCAATGTCATCGACGCTTTTATATGGCAGCGGCGGGACGAAATAAAGCATCGATCTGACGCTGTACGCCAAGTACATAATCAATTGCTTGCTGCATTTGTCCTTCGGGTAACTGATCTTCTGTGCCAATACAAGTAATGACATGATCCAGTTGCTGCGTGAAATTAAAGACTGGAATACTAATCGCATTGATCCCAGCCATCATATCTCCTGTGACTGAGGCATAACCTTGACTCAGGATTTTCGCTTTCAGCTCTAAAAAATCTTCCCAATTTGCAGGATACTGCTCTGGTTTAGCGCTACTTTCCCATTCTTTTTCCAATAATGGCTTGATGATGTGCTCGGGCTGATAGCAGGCATGCAAGCGCCCTGTCGCAGATTTCAGCAGAGGCATGCGTGAACCAACTCGGGTAATAATATTAAAGACATGGTTAGATTCTAGAGACTGAACCACGACCGCGCCATCGGCAAACCATTTACTCACATGAATACTGCAATTCAGAGATTGCTGGATGTCCTGAATATAACGCTGGCTTAATTCCAGCATATCTGTTCGCTTGAGTGCATTCACCCCAAAAGCATGTGCGCGCTCACCTAAACTATAACGCCCATCCGTTAATTGCCGAGCATAGCCTTTACGAATCAAACTCACCACATAACGGTGTACTTTGGCCGGATGCATGGATAAAACTTCGGACAGCTCTTTTAACATCATCGGTGCATTATGTGCGGTTAATGCATCTAATACGGTTAATCCAACTTCCAGAGACTGAACCCCTCCCTGTATTTTTTCTTCCTCAACACTCATCGCTTTACCCTGCATAGCTGCATTAGTTGTCATAACTCCATTGGTGAATTGTACTACTTAAATCAAAAATGTGAGTCATCTAAACCTGACTCTCTCATTCAGAGTAGTATAGTTTAAAAATTTACACTATTCATAAATAAATTATTTATTGCGTAATTTTAAAATATAAGTATGATTCTATCTAGAACTTAAATTTTCCACGGAAAGGATCAATATCCATGAGCAAACGCTTGAAGTCATTTGTTGAAATTGCTGCACATTCAGATTTCCCGCTAGAAAACCTGCCTTATGGCATTTTTAGTGAAAAACACAATTCACAGGCCCGTGCTGGCGTAGCACTGGGAGAATGGGTGGTTGATCTGGCGGTACTGGAAGCACATGGTTATTGCAAAGTGGCAGATAGCAAACTGCTCTTTAATCAACCGACATTGAATATGTTTATTGAATCAGGTCAAGCCAATTGGTCTAAAGTTCGCGCAGAATTACAAGCTTTGTTATCTGCAGATAATCCTGAACTTCGTGACAATCAGGCCCTGCGTGATCAAGTTTTCTTCAAACAATCAGACGTTAAAATGCATATGCCTGTACACATCCTAGGCTATACCGATTTCTATTCATCTAAAGAACATGCCACCAATGTCGGTTGCATGTTCCGTGACCCGAAAAATGCTCTGCTGCCCAACTGGTCAGAACTCCCTGTTGGTTATAACGGTCGTGCCAGCTCAGTCATTGTGAGCGGCACTGACATTGTCCGTCCATCAGGACAAATCAAGCTGCCAGATTCAGAACGTCCTGTATTTTCTGCTTGTCGTAAACTCGACTTTGAACTGGAAACTGGCTTTATCGTAGGTAAATCAAGTCAGTTGGGTCAACCTGTTCCAATTGAAAACGCTTGGGATCATATTTTCGGTATGGTGCTGTTTAATGACTGGTCTGCTCGTGACTTGCAGCAATGGGAATATGTGCCACTTGGTCCGTTTAATGCCAAAACTTTTGCGTCGTCTATTTCACCTTGGATTGTGACGCTGGAAGCACTTGAGCCATTTAAAACCAGTTCACCTGAACAAGAGCCGAAACCTTTGGCTTATCTGCGTGAAGACAACAGCAGCAATAGTTATGACATTCATCTTTCGGTTGAAATTCAGCCTGAGAATGACGACCAGAGCGATGTAATCTGCACAACCAACTTTAAATATATGTACTGGTCCATGGCTCAGCAGCTCACACATCATACGATTGCGGGCTGTAACTTGCAGGTCGGTGATTTGATGGGTTCAGGGACCATTTCAGGACCAACCCCAGATTCTTATGGTTCATTACTCGAAATCACATGGAATGCCACCAAACCTTTAACGCTATCAAATGGCGAACAGCGTAACTTCATTCAAGACGGTGATACCGTCATTATGAAAGGCTATTGTGAAAAAGATGATTTGCGGCTTGGTTTTGGTGAAGTCAGCGGCAAAATTCTGCCAGCAGTGGATTTTGGTTTTACCCAATAATTGCAGACTAGGATGTTGCCCATGAAACTGTATACCTATTTTCGTAGTTCTGCGGCTTACCGAGTTCGTATTGGCCTGAATTTAAAAGGTCTGACTGCTGAACATGTCCCTGTGCACTTAGTCAATAATGGCGGTGAACAGCATAGTGAAAGCTACCGTCAGATCAATCCTAGTGAGCTGGTGCCCACATGGGCAGAGCAGGATTTTGCTCTGACTCAATCGCTAAGTATTCTTGAATATTTAGAAGAAAAATTCCCAGACATGGCCTTGCTCCCTCAAGACTTGCAGCAGCGTGCTTTGATCCGTGCATTTAGTTTGAGTATTGCCTGCGATATCCATCCACTCAACAACCTACGGGTACTTCAGTACCTAACGGGTACATTGGAAATAAGTGATGCGCAGAAAACAGCTTGGTATAAACACTGGATTTTAACGGGCTTTAAAGCCCTTGAAGCACAACTGGAACAGTCAAATGACAAATTCTGTTTTGGCAATCAGCCGACCCTAGCGGATTGCTGCCTGATTCCACAAGTCTATAACGCTCTACGTTTTAATCTTGATTTATCCGATTATCCAAAAATTTGTTCGATCTATACCCATTGCAACAGTTTAGAGGCCTTTCAACACGCTGCACCTGAAATGCAGCCTGAAGCTGCTTAAGTTTTTTATAAGGATATAAAAATGACCATTCAAATTGAAAAAATCCACCATGTGGCCTACCGTTGTAAAGATGCCAAAGAAACGGTGGAATGGTACAAAAAAAATCTAAATATGGATTTCATTCTCGCCTTTGCTGAAGACCATGTCCCCTCAACCAAAGCCTTTGATCCCTATATGCACCTATTCCTAGACGCAGGAAATGGTAATGTGCTGGCTTTCTTTGAACTGCCAACCCAGCCTGAAATGGGTCGTGATGAAAACACCCCAAAATGGGTGCAGCACATTGCACTCAAAGTCAAAGACCGTCAGGCACTGATTGATGCTAAAGAACACCTAGAAGCCAATGGCATAGAGGTCTTGGGCATTACCAATCATGGTATTTTCCACTCAATTTATTTCTTTGATCCAAATGGCCATCGTTTGGAACTAGCCTATGACGATGAAAAAGCACCACAAAAAATTGCCATGATTACTGAACAAATGAAATATGACATGCTGGAAGAATGGAGCAAAACCAAACGCGCACCGCAGCATACGCATTTCCTACATGCAGATGAATTAAGCCATAACTCTCGTACCGCCAAAGTAGACGCCTAAGTCTGGCGGAAGTTGTGCTGATGGTGAATGCCTTAGAGGCAAGTTCAACGATGATAAAAAAACGCAAAGCAGCTTCGGCTGCTTTTCTGATTTCAATAGATAGGTTTTCTTATTTTAATTAGCTACTTAGAGTAGCTTAAATCTCCTATCAATCATCAATAATTGCTTTCCATTTGCTTCACGGCGAATTCTATTTCCGTCCTCATCCGTATCGAATCAAATCGAATTGTTCATGCATGAAACCTGTCTATGCATCCCTTTAAACTTATACGTTTTAGCTAGTCAAGTAGGCAGCAATTTCATCAGCCGCAGCTCTTGCTGTTCTGGACACTCCAATTAAAGTCGCCGATGCCATGCCTGTCCACTCACCATAGCCAACCAACCATAAATTATTTAGTTTCATTGAACGCCCATTATGAACAGCAACCGTTTGATCAGGCTCGACCACACCAAGACTTCTTAAATGATTGAGTGCGGGGTTAAACCCTGTACACCAAATAACAGCATCTACCGCTTGCGTTGAACCATCAGCCCAAACAACTGAATGTTCTTCAAATGCATTAAACGGTTCTCGGCTATGTAATACGCCACGTTCACGGGCCTCTTTGACAGTGTCTATCATGACAATATCACCCAGACCACCAACAGGCTGATTGATCACTTTACCTTCCTGTTGGGCTTTTAAACGCTCCGTTGCCCGAAGAAACAAGACCCGCCCATCAACATCATCCGATAAAAATTGAGGTGGTGTTACTGTGACCCAAGTGGTATCTGCAACTTTTGAGACTTCAGCAAGAATTTGTGCACCAGAGTTGCCACCTCCAACCACGATCACTTTTTTATTTTTAAAAGGCTCTGGATTTACGTAATGAGCTGAATGTATTTGTATCCCTTCAAATCGCTCATGTCCTTCATAATGTGGAATATAAGGTTGACTCCATGTTCCTGTAGCACTGACCACCGCTTTAGCTCGCCAATATTGTTCGCCAGCATACACATCTAAATAGTCATCTTCTTGTTCAATATGATCGACATGGACTGGCCGAATGGTCGGAAATTGATAGCGTTGCTCGTATGCCAACAAATACTCGATCACTTCATTTCGCGTTGGGTAGGTGTGTTCAGTCGTTGGCATCATCCAACCCGACAACGAACTCCATGTATGCGGTGAAAAAAGACATAGCGACTGCCAAGCATGCAGCCATGCACCGCCAGCTTGCGATTGATCATCTAAAATCACAAATGGCACTTTTTTACGTTTGAGGAAATACGCTGTAGCAAGTGCCGACTGACCACCACCAATAATAACCACATCGACTTGTGCTTGTAGTTGTGCCAAAGCATCTCTCCTCTTGGTTATAGTGAAGCCATATTCATAATTAAAAAATCCCAGTCTATTCAACAAACTAAGCGACTTTTAAAAATTGATCAAATCTGTAATTAGGCTTTTCAATTGCACAAGCTACTTTTCAACATCTTTGATCATCTAGAGTTTATAAACTCCGTTGATTGACACGCTTAGATAATTCTTCTGCCGACTCTTTTCGCTCTGAATAACGGTCTGTGAGGTACTGACCTTGCCCACGCGTCAGTAGTGTGAATTTATACAGCTCCTCCATGACATCGACAATTCGATCATAAAAGGCTGAAGGTTTTATCCTGCCATTTTCCTCAAACTCTAAAAAAGCTTTGGGAATAGACGATTGGTTCGGAATGGTGATCATCCGCATCCAACGGCCTAAAATACGCATCTGGTTTAAGCTGTTAAAAGACTGCGATCCACCACTGACTTGCATGAGCGCCAAAGTCTTGCCTTGGGTTGCACGAATTGCACCACCTGCCAGTGGAATCCAGTCAATTTGCGATTTAAAGATTGAACTCATTGAGCCATGACGCTCAGGCGAACACCACACCATGCCTTCTGCCCAAGCGAGTAAATCATGCAACTCTTTAACCTTTGGATGTTCAGTGTCCGCATCTTCAGGTAAAGGTAGCCCTTTAGGATGAAAGATTTTTACTTCGGCACCAAACTGCTCCAAAATACGTCCTGCTTCCATCACCGCCAGTCGGCTGTATGAACGTTCACGGTTTGAACCATACAGCAGCAAAATACGGGGTGGATGATCCAATTCTTTAGCTTGTACCTTTTCTAAAGTCGGTTGATCCAAAAGATTCATATCTACATTTGGGAGAGTCATAGAAATTACACCTCTGCTTTAAAAAACTTTTTTCTGAGCCACAAAGACACACTGACTAAAGCAATTAACACTGGTACTTCAACCAATGGGCCGATTACCGTGGTAAACGCCACAGGTGAAGCTAAACCAAAAGTTGCAATCGCTACAGCAAGTGCTAATTCAAAGTTATTTCCCGCAGCAGTAAAAGAAATAGCTGTGGTTTTAGGATAATCGTTCCCCATCCATTTGCTCATGAAGAAGCTGATGAAGAACATCACGATAAAGTAAATCGTCAATGGAATCGCAATACGCAAGACATCCATCGGTAAGCTCACTACGTCGTTCCCTTTGAGACTAAACATCGCCACAATCGTGAACAATAACGCCAACAAACTCAGTGGACTGATCTTAGGTAAGAAGACATGTTGATACCAATCCAGACCTTTAGCTTTTACTAGAGTGAATCGCGTCATAAAGCCAAGGAAAAATGGGATTCCCAAATACACCAGTACCGCATGGGTAATGGTCCAGAAATCGACATTGATCACTTGCCCTGCAACACCAAAATAAGGTGGTAAGAAGGTCAAGAACAACCAAGCATAGGTACTGAAAAATAAGATCTGGAAGATACTGTTAAAAGCCACCAATGCAGCAACATATTGGTTATCCCCACAGGCCAAACCGTTCCACACCAAGACCATCGCAATACAACGAGCCAGTCCTATTAGGATTAAGCCTGTCATATACTCTGGATAGCTATGTAGAAAAATAATGGCTAATGCAAACATCAATACTGGTGCTATCACCCAGTTCTGTACCAAAGACAGAGTTAAGGTTTTTTTGTCTTTAAACACTTGTGGTAGCGCGGCATAATCCACTTTAGCTAATGGTGGATACATCATCAGAATCAAACCAATCGCAATTGGAATATTGACAGAATCCACACTCATTTTATCCAATGCCACTGAGGCTTGTGGAAAGAACACACCTATCGCTATTCCCAACCCCATCGCAATGAAAATCCATAGCGTGAGGTTACGATCTAAAAATGACAGTCTTTGTTGAGCCATGATGTTCTCATTCAATATCTGAGATGTGATTGATTGAAGCAATCAATTCAGGACGAGACATGTGCGCTGTATCCAGTGCAAATAACGCATCTAAACGACGATTGATATGGTCTACAGTCACTTGGAAAGCTTTGAGCTTCTCTTCTTTCGGCAAGTCTAAATGCGAAGGATCAGCCAAGCCCCAATGTGCCTTGATTGCTCCACCTAAATACAGTGGACACGCTTCTTGCGCAGCCGAATCACAAACCGTAATCACCACGTCAGGTTGATATTGTTCACAATCATCAATGGTTTTACTCCACAAACCATCGGTTGAAAGGTTTAATTTTTCCAGCGTTTCAATCGTCAGTGGGTGAACCTGTCCAGAAGGCTTACTACCTGCACTGTATGCTTTCCAACCCTCTGGGGCACGACTATTAAACAGCACTTCTGACAAGATGCTACGGCAACTGTTTCCAGTACACAAAAAAAGGAATTTCATATTGTTCTACTCGCAATAACTATTGATTTGTTGAAATGATGGAGCAACTTTTGGCTGTAAATCAGCATTTTTAAGGGTGTTAAGTACGTCTATACACCAAGTGGGTAAATTGGGATTGAGACTGTAATACACCCATTGCCCTTGACGTCGATCTTGTAAAAGACCAGAAGAGCGTAATAAGGCTAAATGCCGTGAAATCTTAGGTTGGCTAAGTTGTAGTTTTTCAGTCAAATCACAAACACACTGTTCATTATTTCCAAGAACCAGCATGACGATATTGAATCGCGTATCATCAGCTAAACATTTAAAGAAATTGATTTGATCCATATTTTTTACTCACTCAAACATATGGATATATCAATATTCACATATATCCATGAAATTTTTATTTCAATCGCTGCCCATTTGCATCCAGTACTTGTTCACCATCTTCTTTAGTGAAAGCACCCTTTTGTGGGAGTGGCAGAATTTCTAAAACCAGTTCTGACGGACGACTTAAACGAGTTCCTAGTTCAGTCACCACGAATGGACGGTTAATCAAAATTGGATGCTGAAGCATAAAGTTAAGCAATTGATCTTCAGTCCAATCCTCTTGATCAATTCCTAAATCTGTATATGGAGCAACATTTTTACGAATCGCTTCTCTCACCGTTAAACCCGCATCCGCAATCAGCTGAATAAGCTCACTTTTAGATGGAGGATTAACAAGATATTCAATAACTTCAGGTTCAATATTGGCATTACGAATTAATGCCAATGTATTACGTGACGTACCACATTCAGGGTTGTGATAAATCTTAACGTTTGGAGTAGCAGACATTTGCTCAAACTCAACAGGATCTTTGAATATATTTATATACGAATAAACATATATATGCAACTCCATATTTTAAGAATAAAAAATGATCTTTTTTGAATATATAGTGATCGAATGAGCATGTTAAAATTAGATAAAATATAAGATTTAGAGGTCAAGCTATGGAAACAGTCATGATTACTTTGATCTTAGTGATTATTTTGATTTTACTAGTCATATTTTATAACAAGAAAAAATAAACCATGGCTTTTGGGTTTATGAATAGACTCAATAATGCCCCCCAATTACTCATTGATCGGTAAAAAAGGTAAGACAGCTTTTCGCTCTCTTCTTAGCTTAGGAATTTCTGAATTATAGCCCATAAAATCAGCAACGCCCTCTAACGCTGTCATACAGCGTTAGAAGGATAATGATCTCAAGATTGTATTGCTTGGGCTGTCTAATTTGCCGTATTAGGCACCATCACCAGCCCAAACCATATCCACTTTTTTTAAGCATTGCTTAATGCACTGGCTAAATCCCCACTGCCCTTCAAGTCAGACACCTGTCCCTCCAAAGGCTGACTAAATTCAATACGCTGAATCTTTGCTGCCCGCTCTGCGGAGAACACTGGGATTTGACTCATCGCAAATTCAGACAGTGCGGTAATGGTCAGTGAGGGATTCACACCTAAATTTCCAGGTACAATCGAACCATCTAATACGCGTAAATTTTGATAACCAAAGACTTGACCGGTGAAGTCCACCACACCATTGTTACGGTCATTGCCCATCGCGACACCACTCATAATATGTGCTGTCGTTGGCGTTCCCAGTAGAATTTCAGTAAGTGCAGAACCTGGCTCTCCACCCAACTTTTGTGCAATCATTTTAGTGGCTTCTTCAGCCGCAGGGAATGAAACTGTGAGTGGCGTATCCCCTTCTTTTTGCACGGCAGTAATACTATTCTGGAACAGTCGATACCACTTTCTACGCCATTCAAAATGAATGAATGCTTCAGACTTTTGCATTACCAATAAAATGATCGAATCTTTGGCTTTACCCTTATAACGCAGTACTTTAAAGGTTTTTAAGGGATGTATTAAAGTGTTTAGCACAAACTTCATAAAGCGCATAAAGCCCTGACCGGTCACCATCGGCACGTATGGAATATAAATCCATGAAGCATCCGCACCTTCAGGGAAACGTGTGACCTCAATATTGGTATCTGCATCGACTGAAATAAAGGAGCTGATTGCCACACCATCATCCAGTTTTTTACCAGTATTGTTCACTGTGGTCAGGGTTTCCGAGTTCGTCCGAACTTCCTGTCCCAGCAATGAAGAAATATTGGGTAAAGTTTTATGCTGATCACGCATTTTTAACAACATCGGCACAGTGCCCATTACACCCGCAGATAACACCACCCCACGACTGCGCAAACTATACTGACGAACATTCTTTCCTAAAGTTTCTTTGACTATTACCTCGTAACCTGCGCTACCATCTTCATTCAGTGGTTTAATTTTCACCACTTCAGAACTTGGACGAATTTCAACGCCATTACGTTCAGCAAAATACAAGTAATTTTTCATAAGGGTATTTTTGGCATTACTGCGACACCCCAACATACAAGCGCCACAATAAATACAGGAGTTACGATCTGGCCCCTCTCCATTAAAATACGGGTCTTTCGCTAATTGACCTTCCTGACCAGCTGCTTGCGAAAAGAATACCCCTGTGTTGACCGTTTTAAAAGAGTCTGCATATCCAATTTCACTCGCAACTTCTTTTAACGTGTCATCTGCAATATTGGTATAAGTATTATTCGCTGTACCCAACATACGTTGAGCGAGACCATAAAACGGCTTTAAGGTTTCTTTCCAGTCTTTACGAATCTTGGTCCACGCCTCAGACTCAAAAACAGCATCAGGTGGAATTAAATGTACATTGGCATAAATTTGTGAGCCCCCACCAACGCCTACCCCATGCAAAATGGTGGTTTTACTGGTGAAAGTAAATTGCATCGTGCCTTTGAATCCCAGTTCAGGTCGCCACAAATAGTTTTTGGTGTCTAAATTGGTGGTTGGAAAATCCTTGTCTTCACGGCGTAAGCCTTTCTCCAAAATCAGGACTTTATAGCCTTTTTCACTGAGGCGTAAAGCACTGACCGATCCACCAAAGCCTGAGCCAATCACGATTTGATCAAAATCAAAATCTTTATTCTTCATCCTATTAACTCCTTTAATAGTTTTATTTTTCTGTTTTTAAACACACCAACCCCTTCACTTCAAAATACCCATCTTGAAGTGAAAAGTGATTTTGAGGTTTTAAAATTTAAGCGCTTATGACTTCATGCGAATCAATAAATTCAACAGCCAATTAGCAAATTTTCCATACGGTGGCGCGAGAAACTTCAAACTCGAAAAACCCGCCTGATAAAATACAGGGCGCATTTTAGAAAAAGTCAAAAAGCCTTCATAGCCATGATAGTGCCCCATCCCGCTGGCGCCGACCCCACCAAATGGCAAGTCATGCTGCCCGACATGAAATAAGGCATCATTGACCGAAACCCCGCCCGACATAACTCTGCTGATATAAAATTCGACTAAGCTTTTATTATTGCTAAATGGATAAAAGGCCAAGGGACGATCACGCTGCACAATATAGTCCACTACCTCTTCAGGCTTCTGGTAGGTTTTGACCATCAAGATCGGGCCAAAGGTTTCACGCGTATCAATTTCCATCTCATCATTGCTGTTTAGCACCAAAGTCAGTGGGAATTTTCGTGTCGCAGCATCTGGCTCTTGCTGATTTAAATTAATCAAACTGGCCCCTTTGGCTTCAGCATCTGCCAAGCTATGCACTAAGCGCTGAAATGCGCGCTCATCAATCACAGAAGTATAATCTTTGCTATGAATATCAGGCACATGTTCCTGAACCCACGCTGCCGCGGCTTGAATAAACGCTTGTAACTTCGACTCATGTACAAATAAATAATCGACATTGGTACAAATTTGCCCCGCATTAAACTGTTTCACAAACATAATGCGTTCTACAGCTTTCTCAATAGGGTATTCAGGATCAATCACCGCAGGAGATTTACCGCCCAACTCCAAAGTCACTGGCGTCAAGTTCTGTGCTGCAGCAGCCATGACTTTACGCCCTGTCGCACCAGAGCCAGTAAACATCAGGTGGTCAAACGGCAATTTTGAAAATGCGATGCCTACTTCACCAGTCTCATCGAAAATCTGTAATTTTTCCGCTTTAAAATATTTGGGGCTTAACTCAATCAGCAATTCAGCCAAATGTCTTGAATTTTCAGACATTTTAACCATAGCCGTATTTCCCGCAGCAAACACGGCCGACAACTGTGAAAACATCAAATTGATGGGAAAATTCCACGGCACAATAATTCCAATCACCCCCAGTGGCTGAGGAATTACGCGGTTCTTCGCACCAAAATACAAGCTATGATCGACATGTCTTTTTTGTACTTTAGTCCACTGTTTCAAGTGTTTGATGCTGCCGTTAATGTCATCCGTAACAGTAATAATTTCTGCCAATAAGGTTTCATGACGTGAACGATTGCCATAATCACGATTCAGGGCATCAATAATTGCTTCACGGTGATTGTTAATCAATGCTTTTAAATTCAGTAAATGTTGCTTACGTTGCGCAATCGTTTCAATGCCTTGTTGATGAAAGCTTTTGCGCTGTAATTGAAAACAATCGTGTAATGTCTGTTCTATCACTGTTTGCTCGATATGAGACTGAACCGTAAGTTGCATATGCTTTTCCTTTCACGGCTAAAAATGGTGATTCAATACTTCTTTTCTATGTTGGTTGAGACAATCTCTTATCCTACTTTAACAAATGACTTGAATTATGCTTGACTTTTTAGGACACTAAATTGATCTTTTAGGACAACATGGAATGTTGTAATGGGAAGTTATATTCGTGCAGCCAGCCTCGGCGGTTTTGAAGACTTAGTCCGTAGTTATGGCATAAACCCTATAGGAATCTTGAAAGAGATCGGGATTTTACCTGCTTTACTCCGTGATCCAGATTCATTTATTCATTATGATCATTATTTAAATTTATTGGAAAAAGCGGCATTAGCTTGTCAGGATGATTGCTTCGGTTTAAAACTCGGTGCACTCCAAAATATTAGCACAATCGGTTTGATTGGCGTCTATATGTCCCGACAAACGAGCATACTTGAAGCCTTAAGCGTGGCGCAAAAATATGTCTATTTACATGCTGAAGGCATTGTCTTCCACGTCTCGCAACATAATGCTCTGCTCTGTAAGCTGAACTTTGTGCGTTTAAGTGAATACAACACCGATGTACCACAAAAATCACAACTGGCCATTTGCCTTGTCGCGAATATTTTAAAAGATTTGATTGGCCCACAGTGGCATGCAGAAAAAATTTGCTTTAAGCAAAAAGCACCACAAAAAGGAGCTCAAACTTTCCAAGCACATTTTTCATGTCAGGTAGAGTTTGAAACCGATGAAGATGCGCTATATTTTCCTGCAAGCTTTTTAAGTTATAAACCCTATAATTTTAATGAAGATGCCATCAATCAACTGATCGTACAGCAGCTTGAAACACAAAGCAGCACCAAAACTGAAGACAATACCGCACTGATAGAGAGTTCAGTCCGCATGCTAATGGCGACAGGAGACTGCAGCATTGAAAATATCGCGCTGTGTATGGGCATGCATCCGAAAAAGCTTCAGCGCGCTTTAAAAATGCAAGGAACAACCTATCGAGATATACTCGAAAATGTCCGAAAAAAAGAAGCACTTCGTATGCTTGATGCAGGCAATGTGAATTTGACAGATATTGCTCTACAGTTGGGCTATGCAGAGTTATCTATTTTTAGTCGCAACTTTAAAAGTTGGTTTGGCGTTCCTCCAACCGAGTTAAGAGACAAAAGTCGAAGGCATATTGTATGACTTCTGGTTTTGCTACTTCATTAAATAAAAAGTACCCAACGGATTCAAGCATATAGTTTAAATCCGTTGAATGTCACTCTAATCAATACAGACTCAATTGATTATTTCGGGAAAACAAAGGATGCGACCAAACGTGCCCCCCAACCTTTCGGGCTGCCATCAGTATCATCAACCCAATATCGAGCACCACCGCCCACACTAATCGCCTGACCATTTAGGCGAATCACTTTGGTCACAGTCAAGTTGACAGGAACTGTGGCTTCTTCTGCATTCCAGTCATATGTCGTTTCAGTATTCAATGCCACCGTCGTACTATTTGGATAAGTGTAACTAATAAAAGGTTGTACAAAGGTACTACTGATCGCCTCAGCATCATCTTCATGCTCTACTCCCCAAATATGGTTTGCCAATGCACCAAATGTCCAACCGTGACTTTGCTTCAAAACGACAAAAGTCGGGCCAGCACCGTATTGATCCGCGCCCAAGGCCTTTTCAGAAGCGGTAGGAAATAGAAAGGCAGGACCTACACCCCATGTAACCCCACTGTCCGATGTTTTTGAGGGAGAAAAGAATAAGCTTTGTACAATGTCACCCACGCCCCAATCATCATCACGCCCACCTTCATTATAAATTTGATAATTTACGGGTAATACAGTACGAGAGATCAAATTCCAATTTTCATTTAACTCAATCGGGATAACAGGCTGAATATTGAGTTAATAACGTTCTATATTTTTAGCCATACCAATGTTTTCATCATAATTTAATTGAAATGGCACACTGACCAAGTTCGCGACAGGATTTGATAACTGTTGGGCCAAATCTGCACCATCGTCGGCATAAGCCTGAGAAGCTCCTAATCCTCCCAAAATGCTAAGAAGAAGCAAGCCTTTTATTGCTCTAGGATTGAAAGAAAAATTATTCATGTACTTATCGCATCCTTCTAATCATTTATGGTTCACAGTAGAGCGATAGCGAACTAAAACTCTAAATTTTTTAATAAATTATGCTTTTAACGGTATAACAAAACTACAGCTTAATTTAAGTCAAGATTGAGTGCTGATTACACCGCTTAATAACCACCTGTATTCATTCATCTATATTTAAAACTAAAGATTTTTGTTCTTAACATTTGTTTCAGCTTTTATATATTTTTTATAACACAACGCAATATAACCGCAACAATTATCATTGTCGCTGTAGACAATATTAATCATGTAAAAAAACAATAACTTGATCTTCTAAATAAAAATAATCGATAAATGATCTACAAAATATAATTTTGTATTATAAAGCAGTAAAAAAAACCGTGATAAGCATCACAAAAAAGATTTATTACCACACTTAATTGAGTAATTTTTAACCAAAAAATAAATTTTATATTTCAAATTATATATTTATATTTTTCATTAACTTAGGTTGTATAAATGTATATTTTTAGTATAAAAACTCTATTGTGATTACTTTTTGAACTGATTAGTTATATCTAGAGTATTTACTCTTATTTTAATTGTGCTATTTTTGTGACACGGAGTAACAAATGATTTCGGTTAACCGACTTCTCCAAAAGCCAAAAAACATAAACACAAAATGAGCAACAAACATTTGCATTTGCACCTCAAGGAAAGACGTAGAATGAAATTAAAGACATTAACGACAGCAATGATTTTAGCAACTGTACCAATGACCGGGGCATTTGCCGCTGCTCTAGATCGTTCAGGTCAGTCAATCTCTGCATTCTTGCAACCTGGTAACTATTTTGAAGCAGGTATTTCTGTATTAGATCCAGATGTATCTGGGAAGGCTATTTCAACTGCTGGTGGCGGCAATCTTTCTGACATGGGAAATGATTACTACTTCCCCTCAGCTGCTCTTAAATTACAAGTAACAGACCACTTCTCATTTGGTTTGATCTATGACCAACCATTTGGTGCTGATGCTGCATACTCAACAAGTGACCCACTTGTTGGTCTCAATACAGGTTTGTTCCACTTAAACGGTGAAGCAACTGAAGTAGAAGTTGACACTCAAAGTTTGTCTATGATTTTTGGTTTCCAGCCAAATGAAAATTTCAACATTTATGCTGGTCCTGTTTATCAAACAATTAAAGGTAATGTTCAATTACGTGGTGCGGCATATGGTTCAGCTAACGGCCTTGGCTTATATAATGCTGATTTAGATGAAGATGGTGCAGTTGGCTGGTTAGCTGGCTTTGCTTATCAAATTCCTGAAATTGCTTTAAAAACATCTATCACTTATCGCTCTGAAATTGACCACAAAGCATCTGCTCGCGAATATGGTCGAAGTAACGTATTAGCATTTGTTGGCAGTAGCCCTGTTTACGATGTAGCAACAGATGCAAATATTACAACTCCCCAATCTGTTAACCTTGATTTCCAAACAGGGATCATGGCAAATACAGTTGCCTTTGCAAATGTACGTTGGGTGAATTGGAAAGACTTTTCTCTTGACCTAAAACAATTCGGAACTGTTGCAGATACTCTAGGTGCGCGAGGCCAGACTCCAGACAACCCAAATGGCTTTGATATTGTTGCTTATACTGATGACCAATGGTCAGCAAACGTAGGTGTAGGCCGTAAATTTAATGATCTATGGGCAGGTAATGTCTCAGTAGGTTGGGATTCTGGTGCAGGTAATCCTATATCAACTCTTGGCCCAACTGAAGGTTACTGGAATGTTGGCTTAGGACTTCAATATAGTCCAACACCTGCAACCTTTATCGCTGGTGGTGTTAAATACTTCTGGTTAGGCGATGCAAAAGCGCAAGCCGCATCTAACTTTGGATCAGATACTTATGTTGCAGAATTTAATGACAATGATGCTTTAGCTTATGGCTTAAAAATCGGTTACAAGTTCTAATTACTAATACTGAAAAAACCATCTGCAAAGATGGTTTTTTCATTTTCAACAATGACATCTACACTCTTTTTTATACACTTGTGATTCATTTGAGCAACAAATAAACACTTAAACATTTTGCATAATATTCAATCAGCCACTCAGCATCCAAAAATAAATTCATATAAATCATAAAATTAATATTTTTTTTAGTGTTTTTACTCTACACAAGTATATTTTTTAACTTTTCAGTTCATTTTACAACCGTAGTTGAGCATTTACTCTTTTTGTATTTATGTTACTTTTCGTGCCAATCACTTACATAAAGCTACAACAAGGAATGTTCCCTATGAAGCTTACAGCTCTTCGCTCGGCTATTTTGCTCAGCTTAATCCCAACAACTTCTGTCATAGCTGGCGGTCTAGATCGATCTGGGCAATCAATGTCTGCTTTTTTTCAATCGGGCAACTATGCTGAAGCTGGTTTTACAGTAATTGATCCAACTGTAGAAGGTACCTCTACAGTTGTTAAAGATGAAAAAATCAGTGATATGGGAGGTGATTACTACTTCCCTTCTGCAGCGATTAAAATACAGGCAACCGATAATATTTCACTAGGATTATTATATGATCAGCCTTTCGGTGCTGATGCAACCTACTCATCAACAGCAGGTACATTTGGTAATGGTATGGAAGGAACGTCTGTTGAAGTTGATACTCATAATCTAACTGCGCTGATTGGTTACCAACCCAACCAAAACTGGAATTTTTATGCAGGCCCCGTATATCAAACAGTTGAAGGAAAAGTTTCATTACGTGGCGCCGCATACGGTGGTACTCGTCTATTAGGTGGCTACGACATAGATCTCAAAGAAGATGATGCTTTCGGTTGGATTGCAGGTGCCGCATACTCTATTCCTGAAATTGCACTTAGAGCTGCTATCACTTATCGCTCTGAAATTAAACATGAACTTGATACTTCAGAAACATTTGCCCTAGGTGCTGCTGTTCGTCCCAACTCAAACACAGAAGTTGTTACACCTCAGTCTGTAAACATTGATTTGCAATCAGGTGTCGCTAAAGATACCTTAGCTTTTGCAAATATTCGCTGGGTACATTGGGATCAATTTGCAGTTAAGCCAACATATTTAGCTGCTGCAACACAAGCTGCAAGAGGTAAAGCACAAAATCTAATCGACTATTCAGATGATCAGTGGTCTATTACAACAGGTCTTTCTCATAAGTTTAATGATAAATGGGCTGGTTCAGCTTCTGTTGGTTATGACTCTGGAGCAGGTAACCCTGTTACGACACTTGGCCCTGTAGAAGGAAACTGGAGTATTGGATTAGGCGCTCAATATAGCCCTGCACAAAGCTATTTCATTGCTGCTGGCGTACGTTACCTATGGTTAGGTGATGCAGATGCACAAACAGGTGGGAATGTTGTTGGTAGCTTTGAAGATAACAGCGCCCTTGCATATGGTATGAAAATTGGCTATCGCTTTTAATTAATCTATGTTAACTAACATTGAATTCAATGAAAAATGGCGCTAATTGCGCCATTTTTTATTATTTTAAAATCAATATATTAAGCAGGAATATCACGAACTGAAGCATTACGAATTGCCTCTTTTAAAGCTGCATAACCATGAATTGCAGGGAATTGTGGGAATTCTTTAATCACGTTTTCTGGTGCATCAAACAAAAAACCTTTATCCGCTTCACCCAGCATAGTGGTGTCATTATAAGAATCACCTGCGGCAATCACACGGTAATTTAGTCCATGCAATGCTTTAACTGCTTCACGTTTTTGGTCAGGTTGGCGCAGCTTATAGGTTGTAATCATACCCTTTTCATCAGTCTCTAACTTATGACAAAAAATCGTTGGCCAGCCCAGCTGTTTCATTAATGGGTGCGCAAACTCATAGAAAGTGTCTGACAAAATAATCAGCTGAAAATGTGTACGTAACCATTCAACAAATTCTTTTGCGCCTGGAAATGGTCCCATTTCAGCAATCACTTCTTGAATATCGTTTAAACCTAGACCATGTTCTTTTAATATATTCAAACGCTGCGTCATGAGCACATCATAATCAGGAATATCACGTGTGGTCGCTTCAAGCGCTTTAATGCCTGTTTTTTTAGCAAAGTTAATCCAAATCTCTGGAACTAACACCCCTTCTAGATCAAGGCAAACAACTTCCATGAATACTCCCTTTTATTTACGTGGAAAAATTTTGAACTATCATAGCTTAATATTTGTCTAATGCATTGCTGTTTTTTAAATCTATTTTTTTCATAAGCATTTATTTTTTAGTGATAAGTGGCTTATTTCAACTCTATTAAAATACGCAGCAAATAACGTAATATAGGTCTTGTTAGATTCCAAGCCTATTGCCAGGATACTCATGACAACCATTCCAACTATTGATCTTGTTGATGCTCTCGCAGCTGAATATGCAGACAAATCGCCAAGTGAAATTTTAGCACTTGCACTAAATCAAGCTGGCGAAATTGCCATCTCGTTTTCAGGTGCAGAAGATGTCGTACTTATTGATATGGCTGCTAACTTAGGTAAACCTTTTCGTGTCTTTAGCTTAGACACAGGACGTTTACATGCAGAAACGTATCAATTTATCGAGACTGTGCGTAAACACTACAACATTAATATCGAAATTTGCTTCCCAGAAGCAGATGCCGTTCAACAACTGGTCAATGAAAAAGGTTTATTCAGCTTTTATCAAGATGATCATAAAGAGTGTTGTGGTATCCGTAAAGTTCAGCCTTTACGTAAAAAATTGGCGACTTTAGATGGTTGGATTACGGGTCAACGTAAAGACCAAAGTCCGGGCACACGAACTGAGATTCCAGTTGTTCAGGCAGATGTTGGGTTTTCAGGCGAAGGTAAACAGTTAATTAAATACAATCCCCTTGCCAACTGGTCCAGTGCCGATGTGTGGAGCTACATTCGCATGATGGAAGTGCCTTATAATCCATTGCATGAGCGCGGTTTTATTTCTATTGGCTGTGAACCATGTACGCGTCCAGTGTTACCAAACCAACATGAACGTGAAGGACGTTGGTGGTGGGAGGAAGCGACACACAAAGAATGTGGCCTACATGCAGATAATTTGAAAAAGTAAAGATCAAAACCACTGCAAAGCAGTGGTTTTTTCGCAACCAATGGATACACACAAAGCGCTCCCATTGGTAAAATAAATCGATATACTAGATTTAGTTCTATAATTCTAACAAGATTGCTCATATAGGAGCGGTCAGATATTGCAGTGAGGCAATCCAGACTATGCGTCCATTACATCCGATTGACTTTATTTTTTTATCACTTGAAAAACGCCAGCAACCCATGCATGTCGGTGGATTATTCTTATTCCAAATTCCTGAAAATGCACCTGCCAGCTTCATTCAAAATTTAGTTGCAGATATTCGTAACTCCAAATCCATTCCTATTCCTCCATTTAACAACAAACTCAACGGTTTATTTTGGGATGAAGATGAAGAGTTTGATCTTGATCACCATTTTCGTCATATCGCACTCCCACAACCGGGGCGTATTCTTGAACTGCTCACCTATATTTCACAAGAACACAGTAGTTTAATTGACCGTGCTAAACCGTTATGGACGTGTCATATCATTGAAGGGATTGAAGGGAATCGTTTTGCGATGTACTTCAAAATTCACCATGCGATGGTGGATGGTATCGCGGGTATGCGTTTGGTGGAAAAATCATTATCACAAGATCCAAACGCAAAGAGTATTGTGCCACCATGGTGTGTTGAAGGCCCTCGTGCGAAGCGTTTAAAAGAACCGAATGTTAGTCGCTTTAAGAAAATAATGAATGGCGTAATGGGCCAGCTTGAGTCAACACCACGTGTCATGTATGAGTTGTCACAAACAGTCATGAAAGATATGGGACGTAACCCTGATTATGTTTCAAGCTTCCAAGCACCCAGCTCTATTCTGAACCAGCGGGTTAGTTCCTCCCGCCGTTTTGCAGCACAGTCTTTTGAGTTTGACCGTTTACGTCATATTTCTAAAAGTTTGGGTGTCACGATTAATGACATCGTACTGGCGATTTGTTCAGGTGCCTTGCGTGAATATCTTTTGTCCCAAGACGCACTTCCTAAAAAGCCTTTAATAGCCATGGTACCTGCCTCTGTTCGCGATGATGATTCGTCTATGTCGAATCGTATCACCATGATTCTGGCAAATTTAGGCACGCATAAAGAAGATCCACTAGAGCGCCTCGCAATTGTTCGTCGTAGTGTGCAAAATGCCAAAGAAAAGTTCAAACGCATGAACTCAAACCAAATTTTGAACTATAGTGCGTTTGTTTATAGTGCTGCTGGTCTCAATATTGCCTCAGGCTTACTGCCTAAGCGCCAAGCGTTTAATCTGGTAATTTCGAATGTTCCTGGCCCACGTGAACCATTGTATTGGAACGGGGCACGACTCGATGCGCTATACCCTGCCTCAATCATTTTAGATGGTCAGGCACTCAACATCACCATGACCAGTTATTTAGATAAACTTGAAGTTGGTTTGACGGCTTGTCGAAATGCGCTGCCGAAGATGCAGAATCTACTCACACACTTAGAAGAAGAGATTCAACGCTTTGAAGCGATTGTGGGCGTCGAAGGCCCAAAGTTGCAAGCGGTCAGTTGATGCCGCAAAAAAACGAATCAGAAATACAAGAATAATCAATAAAACTAAGGGGCTTCGATAAGCCCCTTAGTTTTTAATGCTACGACATTGTTTTAATAATTGATGACACGCAGTACGAATCATAGCAGTTGTAATTTGTACTTCTTTACCCTGATCATCCACGATATACGCATTATGCGTTACTTTCGTATCTAATAAATGTTTCAAACTAGGTTGAATAATTGCTTCTCTAACACCCATATCACACCTCATTTGCTAAACCTATTTGGGAGAATAAGCTTTGGCTATTTCCGTGTTTCTAGTATTAAAAATCTAAGATCGAAAGTAAAATTTCAGTTGTAACAACTATTTAACTATATATTGTTACAATTTCAGCTCAGAATGATATCGTATTGCTCTTGCGTATATAAATTTTCCACCTGAAATTTAATCACACGACCAATGAAATGCTCTAAATCAGCGACTGCTGGGGCTTCTGCAGTTAACAAGCGGTCAATCACTGATAGATGCGCAACGACAGTAAAGCCAGTCTGAGATTGATACGCACGTGTATATCTCATGATTTCTCGAAAGATTTCGTAACATACAGACTCAGCTGTTTTCACATAACCTCGTCCCTGACAGGTCGGACAAGATTCACATAATAAGTGCTCTAATGATTCACGCGTACGTTTACGCGTCATTTCGACCAAACCTAGCTCAGAAACCTGCGTAATTTTGGTTTTTGCATGGTCCTGCTCAAGCATCCGTTCAAACTGAGTCATGACCTCAGTTCGATGCTCCTGCTCTTGCATGTCAATAAAGTCGATAATAATAATACCGCCTAAATTGCGTAATCTCAGCTGACGCGCAATAACCTGTGTCGCTTCCATATTGGTTTTAAACACGGTGTCTTCTAAAGAGCGACCACCCACATATGAGCCTGTATTGACATCAATAGTCGTCATAGCTTCAGTCTGGTCAATCATCAAATAACCACCGGACTTCAACGCAACACGCGTCTGCAATGCTCTTTGAATGTCTTCTTCGACATTATACAAATCAAAAATTGGGCGCTCACCCGGATAATGAATGAGGCGTTCTTTAATATTCGGGACAAATTCTTCTACGAACTCTTGGAGCTTGCCATGAATTTCACGTGAGTCGACTGAAATTTTAGCGGTCTTTTCACTCGCAAGATCGCGAATAATACGCTGAGGTAAAGGCAGTTCTTCAAAAATTAATGATGGCACCGCTATACTGATTTGCTTGCGCTGAATAAATTCCCAAAGTTTTGCCAAATAAGCCATATCTTGTGCAATAGCAGCTTCCGCAATCCCATCAGCAGCTGTACGAACAATCACTGAACCCGGAAGTTTATGTTCCGCTTGAATACGCTCAATCATCGAACGTAAACGATCACGCTCAGCTTCAGACTCAATACGTTGAGACACACCCGTATGATTGCCATAAGGCATCATCACTAAGTAGCGCGAAGGAATGGAAAGATCAGTTGAAAGCCGAGCCCCTTTGGTGCCCAGCATATCCTTCATGACTTGAACGGTAAGAATTTGTCCAGGCTGTAAGAGCTCAAAGACATTGGGTGTGGGTTGATTACGTGACCAAACCATATCATTAATATGTAAAAAAGCAGTTCGTGACAGCCCAATATCGACAAAAGCAGCCTGCATTCCCGGAAGAACACGCACCACTTTACCTTTATAAATATTGCCCACCAAACCACGTTTCGCCGTACGCTCAATAAATAATTCATTGACCGTGCCGTTTTCAATTAACGCGACGCGACATTCCATAGGCGTGACGTTAATTAATAACTCGTCAGACATAACAAACTCAAAACATTATAAAAAATCTTTTGAGACAGTTAATTTAGTGCCTTAACTGCCTGTAATAACTGTACCGTTTCATGCAACGGTAGCCCCACGACATTGCTATAGCTTCCCTCTATGCGTGGAATATAACGTGCTGCAATGCCTTGTATGGCGTAGGCTCCCGCCTTGCCAAGAGGTTCAGATGTGGCCCAATATGCTTCCATATCATTCGGGCTCAAATGCTGAAATTCGACTTCAGTACGAACTACTATACTTGAAATTTGCTTATTTGTACGAACACAAACCCCAGTATATACATCATGCTTGCGCCCAGAAATTTTTCCCCACATTTCAAATGCATGCTGCTTAGATTCAGGTTTACCTAAAATCTCTTGATCGACTCCTAAACTAGTATCGGCAGCAATCACAATTGCATCAGGATATTGAAGCTGTACTGCCTCAGCTTTGGCACATGCCAGTCGCTCCACATAATGAGCTACCGACTCGCCTGCTTGTACAGACTCATCAATATCTGGACTATAGATATTAAAGACTAGACCGAGCTGCTCAAGCAGCTCACGGCGACGCGGCGAACTGGACGCTAAAATTAAACGCGCCATTTCTTCAACATGAAATAGACCATCGGGAAAGTCAGCACACTACTCAACAACGGTTGCCAATGACGCGCAAGGGAAAACTGTGCCCCAATCATAATTTGTGCGATCCACGTAATAAACAGATGCGCGACCACAGCCAAAGTAGTGATGACCCAAATATTGGCAAAGGTCATAATGCGACGTTCACGTGTTAAAAAACGGGACACAAAAGTAATCAGAACAAAACTGAGCGCGTTTAAACCCAAAGGTGCATCAAGTAGTAAATCGGTGAAAATCCCAACTGCAAAGGCAAACCAAATCCCGCTCCATGTCGGCTGGCACAGCACCCAAAACAGCATCACCATCATCATAAACAATGGACGCCAGCCAGAGAGCGCATAAGACAAGGGATAAACCATCAACACTGAAGCAATGATCACCGAAAAAATGATCGGAAATAAGGGGTCACGCTGTTTGGCAGCACGAAGTTTAGCGATCGGCATGCGGTTGCTCCATCGCTAAAGAATCGGAAAATAACACAACGACATGATGCCCACCCGCTAACTGTGCAGCAGGAACAACATCAATTTGAGCAAACTCGCCTGAATTATGACGACTGATTTTTGAAATGGTGCCCACCAGATAACCTGCTGGAAAATGCTCACCTAAACCAGAGCTATACACTTTTTCACCCACTTTGATTTCGGCACTGGTCGGCACGTATTCCATTTTCAAATGACCCAAATCTCCAGTCCCTGAAACAATGGCACGCATTCCAGATCGCTCTAAGCGAACCGAAAGAGAATGTTCTTTATCTGAAAGCAACATGACGCGACTACTATGCGGATAGACATTAATAATCTGTCCCATAATACCTTTGTCATCGAGCACGGTTTGCCCGACCTTCAACTGACTGTTGGCACCACGGTTTACCACAATAATATGACGCAATGGATCGGCATCTGTCCCAATGACTTCTGCAATTTCCATACGACCATCAATGATCAACGGGGTATCTAACAGACCGCGTAAACGCGTATTTTCCGCAGATAATTCAGATAATTTTTGTAAACGCACCTGCGCCTGCAATAACTCAGCCTGCATCGCGGTATTTTCACGGCGCAATTGAGCCTCAGACTTGGTTTGTTGATTCAGCCACTCTCGCGATAACACGGGATAACTTGCTACGGCATAAATTGGATTATAAGCGGCGTACAAGACATCTCTTGCAGGTTGAATCACATGCGGCATGCGCCAGTTAAAAAACAGCACGACCAAGCATGTGATCACTGCAATGATAAATGAGCGAAAAGATGGCGGTTGTCTGGAAAACAGATTTGTTTGCACCCGCCGATTCCTTTATTAGCCTACAAATAACATGTCGTGATTTGGATTATCGAAGAATTCTAAAACTTTACCACCACCACGAGTGACACAAGTTAGAGGATCTTCTGCAACCACCACAGGTAAGCCTGTTTCTTGCGCAAGAAGTTTATCGAGGTTACGTAGTAATGCACCACCACCTGTCAACACTATACCGCGCTCAGCGATGTCTGATGACAGCTCAGGAGGCGTTTGCTCAAGTGCAGATTTCACAGCTGAAACAATACTTTGTAATGGATCAGAAATCGCTTGAGTAATTTCGTCCGAAGTCACAGTGATCGCACGTGGCACACCTTCAGCAAGGTTACGGCCGCGAACTTCAATTTCAAGTGCTTTGGCATCGGCTTCTGGTAAAGCCATACCCACTTCTTTCTTGATAATTTCAGCGGTGGTTTCACCAATCACGCAACCATGTGCTTTACGTACGTAGTTAATGATTTGTTCATCAAATACATCACCACCAATACGTAGTGAGTCAGCATAGACACAACCTTGAAGCGAAATGATCGCAATTTCAGTTGTACCACCACCAACATCTACCACCATAGAGCCGCATGCTTGTTCAACTGGCATACCGGCACCAATTGCAGCAGCCATTGGCTCTTCAATCAAACGAACATCACGCGCGCCTGCATTAAATACAGCTTCACGAATAGCACGACGTTCAACCAAAGTTGATTTACAAGGCACACACACCACAACACGAGGTGCAGGTGGGAACAGACGTTTTTCATGTACTTTACCAATAAATTGGTTCAGCATAGTTTCGGTCACTTCAAAATCGGCAATCACACCATCCTTCATTGGACGAATGGCAGAGATATTTGCAGGTGTACGGCCCAGCATTTGCTTTGCATCAAGACCTACCGCGGCAACGATTTTTTGTGAACCACTGTGACGAATTGCCACAACTGTCGGTTCATTTAATATAATGCCTCGTCCTGGTGCATAAATAAGTGTATTTGCTGTACCTAAATCAATGGCTAGATCGGGCGAAAACAAGCCAATTAGTCTTTTTAGAATCACGGAGACGTTCTCGATTAAACTTTATGTGGACGCAAGGTGGCAACTTTAACTAAATGTGATGATTTGAACAAGTCAATCGCTTATTATAACGCACGATATTTTGAAATTTTTTAATACTGACTCAGGTGATGTTATGTCTACATCGGATGCACAGCATTCTGCAGATTTAAATGCACAAACAGTTTCAGCAATCGCCAATCTTGCTCGATTGTCGCTAGATGATACGCAATCTGCTGAATATGCTCAAAGTCTAAATAAAATTTTAGGCATGATGGAAACCTTAAAAGGCATCGACACCGATGGTGTTGGGCCGCTTAAAAGCCCATTTGATCACCCACAACCCTTACGTGAAGATGTGGTTTCAGAAACCAATCATCGTGATGAATATCAAGCCATTGCACCGCAAGTGCAAGACGGTTTGTACCTTGTTCCTCGCGTGATTGAATAATTTCTATTCAGTTAAACCATTATTTTGTAAAAATTAACGTAAAGACATTTCTCATGACAGATTTACATCGCTTATCGATTCGTGAACTCTCTGAGGGTTTAGCTGGGGCTAAATTTTCATCTCGCGAACTGACTGAACATTATTTAAAGCGCATTGCAAAACTGGATACACAAGTTAAATCTTATGTAACCGTGACTGCAGAACAAGCGCTTGCACAAGCAGATGCTGCCGATGCTGCCATTAAAGCAGGCACAGCAACCGCATTGACAGGTGTGCCGATTGCACACAAAGACATTTTTTGTACCCAAGGCATTAAAACCACTGCGGGCTCAAAAATGTTGGATAACTTTATCTCTCCTTACGACGCCACCGTCGTAGCGAAAGGCAAAGCCGCTGGTCTAGTCACTTTAGGTAAAGTGAACATGGACGAGTTCGCAATGGGTTCAACCTCTGAGAACTCATTCTACGGCGCTACAGCAAACCCTTGGAACTTAGGTCATGTACCGGGTGGTTCTTCAGGTGGTTCTGCGGCAGCAGTTGCAGCGGACCTTGCTCCATTTGCAACAGGTACAGACACGGGTGGTTCAATTCGCCAACCGGCATCGTTCTGTGGCTTAACGGGCCTTAAGCCAAGTTATGGCCGTGTCTCGCGCTTCGGGATGATTGCCTATGCATCATCACTGGATCAGGGCGGGCCAATGGCGCGTTCGGCTGAAGACTGTGCCTATCTCATGAATGTCATAGCAGGTCATGACGCGAAAGACTCAACCTCTATCGAAAAAGACGTTGATGACTATGTGGCGAATCTAAACGGCACATCTGTTAAAGGTCTACGCATTGGTATTCCAAAGCAATACTTCAATGTCGCTGGTTTAGACGCAGACGTAAAAGCACGTGTTGAAGAATCATTGAAAAAGTTAGAAGACATGGGCGCGACCTTGGTTGAGATTGATCTCAACATGACTGAAGCTTATGTTCCGACCTATTACTTGATTGCGCCTGCTGAAGCGTCATCAAACTTGTCTCGTTACGATGGCGTACGTTATGGCTACCGTGCTGAGAACCCTGTTGACCTGATGGACTTATACAAACGTTCACGTTCTGAAGGTTTTGGTGCAGAAGTGCAACGTCGTATCTTGATTGGTACGTATGCGTTGTCTGCGGGTTACTACGATGCTTACTACGTGAAAGCACAAAAAGTCCGTCGCCTGATTCAACAAGACTTCTTAAAAGCGTTTGAATCGGTTGATGTGATTGCGGCACCTGCTGCGCCAACCACGGCTTATAAAATTGGTGCGAACCTGTCTCCAGTTGAAATGTACTTGGGCGACATTTACACCATCGCGGTTAACCTTGCAGGTCTTCCTGCGATTAACGCACCTGTTGGTTTTGACAAAGATAACTTACCTGTGGGCTTACAGCTGATTGGTAACTATTGGTCAGAATCTCAACTGTTGTCTGTGGTACATCAGTACCAACAAGCAACGGATTGGCATACGAAACGTGCGGCAATTGCTGAGGAGAATGCATAATGGCTAAAAATTCTGCTAAACCAAAATCATTATTGATTGATGGTTGGGAAGTCGTTATTGGGATCGAGATTCATACTCAACTTGCGACCCAATCTAAAATCTTCTCAGGTTCTTCGACTGAATTTGGTCAAGACCCAAACACACAAGCCAGCCTCGTTGACTTGGCCATGCCGGGTGTACTACCTGTATTGAATAAAGAAGTGGTCGATTTAGCCATTCGCTTTGGTTTGGGTATTGATGCTTATATTGACCAAGCGTCTGTGTTTGCACGTAAAAACTACTTCTACCCAGACTCTCCAAAAGGCTACCAAATCAGCCAGATGGATAACCCGATTGTGGGCTTGGGTCATATCGACATTCAACTTGAAGATGGCACAACCAAACGCATAGGCGTGACCCGTGCCCACCTTGAGGAAGATGCAGGTAAATCGATCCATGACCAGTTTGAAGGCATGTCAGGCATCGACTTAAACCGTGCAGGTACACCTTTACTTGAAATCGTGTCTGAGCCAGACATGCGTTCGGTTGAAGAAGCAGTTGCCTACATTAAAGCGATTCACACTTTGGTACGTTGGTTAGGCATTTCTGACGGTAACATGGCAGAAGGTTCGTTCCGTGCGGACTGTAACGTGTCTTTACGTCGTCCGCGTGAACCGTTCGGTACACGTTGTGAATTGAAAAACTTGAACTCATTCCGTTTCATTGAGCAAGCGATCAATGTTGAAATTGAACGCCAAATGGAAATTCTGGACTGGGACGGCACCATCGACCAAGAAACTCGTCTGTTCGACCCTGTGAAGATGGAAACACGTTCGATGCGTTCGAAAGAAGAAGCGAACGACTATCGCTACTTCCCAGACCCTGATTTGCTGCCTGTGATTATTTCAGATGCGCAAATTGAAACAGCTCGTGCTGCATTGCCTGAACTTCCTGCGGCACGTCGTGAGCGTTTCGTCGCAGACTTTGGTGTCACTGAATACGATGCACATGTATTGACACTGACCCGTGAAATGTCAGACTTTTATGAAGTGGTTGTGGCTGCGGCTGGCGGCGCTGCACAAGGTAAAGTGTCTGCAAACTGGGTGATGGGCGAATTCTCAGGTGCTTTAAACAAAGCAGGCTTAGAACTCGCAGACTCTCCTGTTTCTGCTGAAAAACTGGGCGGCATGGTTGCACGTATCGTGGATAACACCATTAGCGGCAAGATTGCGAAGCAAGTATTCGGTTTTATGTGGGATGAAGGCAAAACTGCGGACGAAATTATTGCGGAAAAAGGCTTGAAGCAGGAAACTGATACAGGTGCGATTGAAGCAATTATTAAAGACGTTCTTGCTGCCAATGAGAAGATGGTTGAAGAGTTTAAATCTGGTAAAGAGAAAGCTTTCAATGGTCTTGTTGGTCAAGTGATGAAAGCGTCTAAGGGTAAAGCCAACCCTGCTCAAGTAAATGAATTGATGAAGAAATTGATTGGTTGATCTGATTAATTTTAGAATAAAAAAACCCGCTTTAGAGCGGGTTTTTTATAACTTTTGCAGGCTCAGATTCTAATGGATTAATTATAACAGTCCATTTTTTTCCTAAATTAAATTCAAGCCCTCTGTCTGTTAGGTAAGTCACAAAAGGTTTTGGCTCACCTAGAACAATAGGCACTCCATTAATAGTAAAATCGCAACCATCAACTGTTGATACGAAAATTTCACCTTGATTTTCTATAACATATTGAATTTCTACTTTATTTTGGTTGAATAAAGTCGAATTATCTATGACCAGAGTATTTTTCTTTTGTATACCGTCCAGCCAAATATCTAAAAAGTTACTTTTATCCTTAAATGTACCATCAAGAAATTTTTTATATATTGATTCAGTTTGATATTTTTGAAGATAGACTGATTTATCTAAAACACTTAGTGAATATGAAGCTAAACATTCAATAAGTATCAAATTAAATAATCTAGAATTATTTATATTATAAAATGGCATATGTTCAAAAAAACAAAAATCTTCTAAATATAATTTATATTCAGGGAAATTTTCATAGCAATTTATCGCTAAAAGCTGAAGAAATTTAGTGGGGACATTAGCTCTTACAATATTTGAATACGCTTTCTTTACTTGGTAGTCACTGTGACCCAACTTAACATCAATGTTTTTTAACAACTGATATAAAACTATAAAATATTGAGATAATTCAGCATTTAATAGTATCTTTTCTCTACATAATGAAACTCTTTCATATTTTTGTGAAGCAAATATATCATCATATATTTCATCCAAATTTCCTTTATTTTCAAAAAGTCGCTCTTCAAGCTTCTTTAGATGATCTAATAATCCCCAAAAAATAGTGTCAAACTGCTGTATATTAAGAATTTCATTACTATTTTTTAATTCCTTTTTTGTAAAATTCAGAGTTTTTCTTGTTAGATTCCAAGTTGCAAATAGAAGTAAAACACTAATAAAACCAATTAATGGATTTAGCGTGCCACCAACAAAATCTCCAAATGCTCCCCAAGTTGAAACATAGTCCTCTTTCGCATTTGGTAACACTAATGGGATTTGATGTCTTAGAATTGAATTTTCGGTTTTTATTACATCTTGATAAAAAAAGTAATAGAGCTGAGAAAAATAAAAAAATATTCCTAATCCAATTATGCATCCAACAACCACACAAAATATCTTTAAATTACTCATAAAGTTTTCAATAAAATTTTTAATTTCAATATTGTACTAGACTGTAAACAGCAAAAATTCTCTTTAGAGATAAAAATTACGTAATAACGAGCACTTAAAATGCATTCAACCATCAAAGTCCTTCTTTATGCGTGATTTCCTCTATAGCGAAATCGCTAACTGGTACGGTGTCCTCAACTCCCCCGACCAACCTGACATTGCCATCCGAACAGGTATAGAGCTATGCCAACAATTACTTGAACCGCTACAAGAAAAATTCGGACGTATCACCATTCGTTCCGCTTATCGCTCACCAAGCGTCAATCAACTGGGTAATGAAAAAGGACATAACTGCGCAACTAATGAGAAAAATTTTGCCAGCCATATTTGGGACTATCCTGATGAAAAAGGCTATGGTGCAACAGCGTGTATTGTCATTCCATCATTCTTAGAACTCTATGAGAAAGACCAAGCCAATTGGCAACAACTTGCTTATTGGATTCACAACCAGTTGAACTATAGCCATTTACAATTTTTCCCTAAACTGTGCGCGTTCAATATTGGCTGGCATGAACAACCGAGAAAAGAAATTCATAGTTTTATTAAAGGCTATCAAGGCAATTTAAAAGTGACACCAGAACCCAATCCTGAATATGAAATTTTTTATCCCGATTTGATGTAAGTCCTCTGCCTAAACGCTTTTTCCAAAAGGAGCGTTTAAAACTACCCCCCTCTTAACACACCCAACTTATTCCATATATCAGGTGTCAAAAACGTCGTCACCATCTTGTTTAAATCCACATAACGCAACAAACCATTCAACTGCTGCTTTACTTCAGTATTCTTTACAATTTCCTCGCCTGTAATGCGCCCCAACTGCTGAAAACTCTCGCCAACCGCTTGAATGCCATCTGCCTGAATCACGGCTTTGGTCTGTGCTGAATATTGCTCAACCAGAATTCGCTGTAACGCCTACACCACGTTTTATCTAGTAGCTACTTGCTTCCTGTATTCCATTTCAAACAAAAAACCTTTACGACTAAAGACAGCAAACCACCACTTAAAGATAACATCTGAACTGTGCTATTTTAGATCAAAATTGAACATAAATATCTACAAACAATAAAGAGGGTTTAAAGATGTCAAAACAAATTTTAATGCTCGTCGGTGACTATGCTGAAGACTATGAAACCATGGTGCCTTTTCAGTTTTTAACAGGTCTCGGTTATACCGTACACGCGGTCTGCCCCGATAAAAATGAAGGAGAAAGCATCGCCACAGCCATTCATGACTTTGAAGGCGAGCAAACCTATAGTGAAAAACGCGGTCATAACTTTGCCATCAACTACAACTTTGAAGCGGTACACACTGCGGACTATGTCGGTTTAGTCATCCCCGGTGGTCGCGCGCCCGAATACTTACGCATGAATGAACGTATCCTTGAAATCGTACGTGAGTTTGATACTGCGAAAAAGCCAATTGCAGCGGTTTGTCATGGTGCACAAATTCTTGCTGCAGCCGATGTACTCAAAGGTCGTACTTGTTCAGCTTACCCTGCGTGCGCAGCCGAGGTGAAACTAGCGGGTGGGACTTATGCAGACATTGAAGTGACTGAAGCTGTAACCGATGGACACTTGATCACAGCACCGGCTTGGCCTGCACACCCTGCTTGGATGGCGCAGTTTATTCAAGCTTTAGGGGCGACTGTGACGATTTAATTGTGTTGTTCCTCAAGTGAATCTTTTATGGCATGGTTTATCATCTTTTTAGATTCAAAAATAAAAAAGCTCCTTCGATTCAAGGAGCTTTTTTAATGACTTTTTTATAATATTAATGCTTTCGATTCAGTTTATAAATCGCTCTCACTATTCATAATCTTCAAAGACCGAACTACCTCGTGACACCCAACTTATTCCAAATTTCTGGGGTTAAAAAAGTCGTGACCAATTTATTCAAATCCACATAGCGCAGTACGCTTTGCAACTGCCCTTTCACTTCAGGGTTCTTTAAAATTTCCTCACCTGTAATCTGTCCAAGTTCCTGAAAACTGTCTCCAACCGCTTGTAAGCCTTCAGCTTGAATCACGGCTTTGGTCTGCGCTGAACATTGTTCCACCAAAATGCGTTGTAATACTTGTGCGAGGTTTTTATCTAGCTGTGTACGCTGTGCATCGGTGACATTACTATATACCTTCAGATCTGGATGTGCAGCCAGTGCCGCAAACGTCCACTGCAACACGGTAGTTTTATCTGTTGCTGTCGTTGACTTCACCAAACAATTACTCAGTTGATCGACTGTGGTACTGGCCGTGGCAACTTGGACTGAACCACACAAGGCTGCTGCCAAAAGAACATGACGAAAAATAACCGAAGACCGACCACGTAAAACGCTTAAAACAGGCTGTGACATAAACTCGACTCCAATCAACAATTGCATTCTTTGTATCACAAAGCCCGTCTATCAGCCTGTTATGGAACTGTAAAATTACCGTGTAGTTCAAGGAAAAAATAAAGCTCAACTCAAGCAATTTCTCTATTTAGCTCAGTAGTTTCAAATGCAGTGAGCTGTGGGTGTATGGTCGGACAGCCATTCCAAAACCAATAAAAATAACCGTTGGGGTCAAGCAAAGTATGCATCTGAAGCGTAGACTGATTACTTTCGCCCTTCCAATACGCTAAAGCAGCATTACGGTTATTGTGTAAATCGATAAATTCAGGAGCGACTTGCTTCGGCATTTCAGGAATATAAAGTGCGTCACCATATTCCACCCACAAGTCAGCCAAGTAAATCTTTCGGTTTTTGGGAAAATACGTCCTGCTGAGATCACCAACGGCAATTGATTGGGATCGGTCGAAGCAAACACATGCGGAAAGTCATGATGCTCTAAGTCTGTGACGACAAAGGGGTATAAGGTTTTCGCGGCTAGATTAATTTGAATTGGGTCATAAGGAAAAAAATGACCCGCCAACATACCATATTGATATTTAATTTGAGACAACTTTTTCTGCGTGGCCTGCACCTCTATCGCCTGTCCAGCTTTCACCAAAGTCATACCAAATGCAGCAGCTGTTTCAGGCGTGGCTTTGAGTGGCATAAACTCAAAAAAGTTTCCTGCGAACGCTAATTGGGTCTGCTCTCCCCAATGGGTTTGGATCGTCGCAATTTCTTCAGGCACACTATAAACATGCCCCCTACTCATACGGGCATTGGTTGAGGATACTTGAATCAACTCAATAGCATCTGATACATCGGCTAAATACTCAGGTGTTCCGCCATTGTTGTAAAAATATGGCTGAGCTGAAATATCAACGTCTATTTCTTGCACGGTCTGATCCAGCAAAGGCGCAGTAAAATAGGTGGCTGGTGTTTGGACATTACTCATGATGTTATTCCTTTGGTTGAGGTGCTCACATGAAGTTGGGTCGCAAACAGCCGAAAATCTTACTTCATTTGCTTGAGCATATTTTTAGCACCTGTGTGGTTATGGTTTTTGGCTAAGTTCTGCAAAACATATTTTGCCTGCCCTTTAGGGTTGGAAAAACGACTGCTATAACTTGGAATACCCGTTAAACAACGTGCAACTAATATGCCCGATTCGGTATAGACATTTGAGGCATCCGATCCCGGCAAACGACCATAGTTATATGCGCGTTGTGCACAGTTACAAGCAGCGACTTGGTTGCGTCCACTGTTAATATCACGGCGTGCAGCCACATACAGTTTGGCCTGTTGCTGCTGCGGTGTTTCTACAGCTTTGGCGACTTTAGGTGGTACTTCCACTTTGTTTTCTTTTTTAGGCTCTACTTCTTTTTTGCTTTCTTCCTCTTTCTTCACCTCTGCCTTGATCGCAGGTGCCTTCGTCACCGCTTTTTTGCTTGATGTAATAGGTGCCATACTCCGTGGTGCTGGCTCAGTCAGTACTTTGCTTTGTAAATTAACCACACGAGTATCATTTGAGTTAGGCAGTTTACGTTCAGACAATGCCTCAATGCTCACCGACCACTGCTCGCCATTATTGAGCCGGCAACGAAAAGCACCCGTACCCTGTTTTAAACTGTTATAGGTGCGAAGTAATTTTTTCGCCCACGGATCTTTCACTAAGCTAAAACTACTTTTTTGTGTCTGAGTAAAACGCCCACCATGTGCTTGGCAATACTGACTAAACATGCTGCGTGGATATAGCACCTCGATATCTTTTTCATTTTTTACGCCTACCGTGTGATAGACGTATTCTTTGCTGTTTTTATCGGTATCATTAATTTTTCGTTCTACGATTAATTCTTGTGGTGATGCAATATTTTTAAAAGGTGCTTGTGCTATATTTCCCAGACTGGTACAGCCCTGCAACACACTCACCAAAACCCCAAATACACATAAAATTTTATAATTCACTACGACTTTACTCTTAAACACCCGCATAAAAACATTAGCGGAAAGCACATAAAATAACAAACTTAAATAACTGTTTTTATTATTTATTTTAGCTTGACACACACATAAAAAACCTGCCGTGAAAGGCAGGTGAGATACATCAAAAATATTTAGTCATCTAAAGTCGATTCAAAAGCTTTTAGACGCTTATAAATTGAGAGCAGTTCAATAATGGTTTTCCATGACAGAATTAGATATTGAAATGACTCTCGTACTTTATCAAACACATTACCAATTTGGTTGATTAAACCTAGAGTCATTTTCCCTGCTGCAATTGCGGGAAATAACACCACCAAACTGTATAAAATATCCAGTTGTCGATACCATGTCGCGACTAAGTTAAAATAAGCATAGTGAAAATAAAGTCTAAAATAATTCTTTCTTACTCTGCTAAACAGTTCGACCAATGTTGCAGGTTGGGCACGGTCTGCATGGTCTTCCCCATAAACCAATTCTTTACGGTAAGCTGCTTCTACTTTTTGATTGTTAAACTCTAAACCTGGTAGTTTACTTCCTACTACCATTAACAAGACCGTACCAAAAATAGCCCAAATAATAGAAGCCCAAACTAGGGAATGCTTTACTTCACCCACAATAGGCAATTCAGGAACATGCTTTGAAAGCTCAAATAGAATTGGTAAGAAAGCCACCAATACCATCACAGCCTTGATCAACTCAACGCCCAAATCTTCTAAAATGGTAGCAAAGCGCATAGTG
>QWBT01000989.1:0-93436 GCA_004802465.1 Citrus hindsii
TTCTTATAGGTTCATTGGCTAAAACACGAGCATAAGACTTACCTAACCAATTCAGGTTATAACTTTCACGACTGACATCAACACCATCTGCTTGAAGGATCTCTTGTAATTTTGACAAAATAAATTTGCCTTGGCGATCAAAGCATTGAGGAAAATTACTTTTTAAAACAGATAATTGTTCACTATTAGCTGTGACTAATTCAGTAGGCAAGGTTTGCTCAGTTTTCATATCAGAAACAAATAAAAAATTCAATGTTGATAATTCTATTCACTCATGTCTATAAAAGATAGTTTTTAGATAACATTAAACAAGCATTGATTTAGTAATTGCTATCCTTCTCCACCCAGTATAAAAAGGGGGGCTTTAGCTTTGCCCCTTGAATGATTAAAGAGCTTTAATTACAAGTCCTTTAGAGACTAAGTACTCACTCCAAAACTTCATCATTTCTCTTCTTGTCTCAAGATGAACAGAGTGATCATATGCAGATGAGACCCTATCTTTCTTTACATGAGCTAATTGTCTTTCAATAGCATCTGATAAATAACCTTGCTCATGCAAGAAAGTAGACGCTAAACCTCTAAAACCATGTCCAGTCATCTTGCCTGAGTATCCCATTCTTTTTATTGCACCCAAAATCGTGTGACTGCTTATCATGCCGTCTTTCGCTTTTGAACTGGAAAAGACAAACTGACTTTGAGAATTAATTCGTTTTAAGTTATTTAAAATTTGTAATACTTCCTCTGATAAAGGCACTAAGTGAGGTTTTCTACCTTTCATTCTCTCAGCTGGAATTCTCCATAATTTATTTTCCCAATCTATTTCTTGCCATTCCATGCCTCTAAGTTCACCTGTTCTAACAAAGCATAGCATCATCATTTTGATAGCTGAAACAGAAGTATAATCACCTTGATAACTTTGTATATCTTTAATCAACTGAGGTAATTCAAGAATTGATATTCTAGGCATGTGTTTAACTTTATGATCATCTAAATCTTCGACCAAACCAATAGTTGGATTATTTTTAGTCAACTTTAATTTTCTTCGTGCAAATTTATAGATTTGACCAACTAAACGAACCACCCTTTTAGCCATCTCAATTGTACCGTAAGCTTGCATTTTGGTTGCTATATCTAAAATTTCATCTTGAGTAATATCATCGATTGATTTATCACCTAGCATTGGAAAAATATGCTTTCTAATTGCTCCTAAATTTCTGTTATATGTCGTAGAAGCATGAGAATCTTTTTTAGACATAAACCACTTTTCAGCAATGACTCTGAATAATTTTGAATTATCTAACTCTACTTTCTTATTCTTTGTATTACCTATTGAAGGATCTTGTTCAGGGTTTTCTTCTAATTGCTTTTTTAAATTAGCTGCGTTGCTTCGAGCAACAATGGCAGTCACTTGAGGGTACTTGCCCAAAGTAATATTTTTTTGCTTTCCATTATAGCGATAAGAATAGATCCATGTTTTTCTTCCATTGGCAAAAACATGAAGTTGAAGACCATTTCCATCACTCAACTTGAGTGGAGCTTTGCCGACTCCAGAGTGCTTGGCATCTTTAATTTGTTGAGCTTTTAACACTTTTATCTATTCCAAAAAATAACTTGGTGTGAGTTATTAATTGATTCTGCACTAAATTGAAATGGGAAGATTCGGGAAGAACTGGGACTAAGTGAGATGAAAGCCTGTGATGGCAATAGTTTGAGGGAATTTTTAAGGGCAAACCAGGATTAACTTGATTTACCCTTTGTTTTGCACCAATTTTACCATTTTTTTAATTTAGCAAGTTTTTTATAATTCATTTTGCACTAATTATTTTTCATTAGTTAGGTATTCATAATAGTTCAATGTTTCTTCTATTAAGTTATTGATTACTTCATACTGAAATAACTCATCACTCCATTCATTACGAATAAAATTTCTTGTCTCGTGAATATCCATATAAAAATGATGACTTTTATTGCCATAGCTAGAAAATCTATTTGAAAAAACAGAGATTTTATGCGGAAGAGATTCTGCAACACTAGATATGATCATTGCCATCCACCTATTTGACAGCTTAGTCTTATCATCTGAGATTTTCTTTAAAGCCTTTTCTACAATAACAAATGCAATCTCTATTGGATAACGCAACCTATTTTCAGTTTTACCGACTAAATATTCATATATATGTAAAAACATTTCTCCATTTTCAAATTCGCCTCGCTCAGAAGAGCGAGCCGAGCTACAGATATCTCTATGAATTCGAACGGCTTCTCGTAAATAGTGTAGGCTCATGCCTTCGCTATTAATGTAGTCATTCTTCTTAGTAAGTTTTCCTATTTCAACACCATCATCGTTGTGATCTTGTGAAACTGTATCTAACGGTTTTATTTCTTCGAGCAGCTTAGTTGTTTGTTGCTCAAACGGCTCCCCTATTCCCTTTTGAATCCAGTCAATATTTGCTCCTGTAGCTTCAGCCAGTTTTGTTGCTAAGGACAAATGCATATTTTGATTACGCTTAGTAAAAAGTCCATATGTTGTAGATTTTGGTAAACCTAAGCGATTTGTCCAACCATATAAGCTTTCATTTTCTGCTCGTGGTTGCTTACCAAAGATCATTAAATAGTACAAACGAGACTGAATAGGTGTTAACTCCTGTTCGCAATTAAACTCCTTAAATTGCGAACAGTGGACATTATTAAAATCAGAATAACGAACAACTTTATTATCTTCATTATCAATCATTTATAAAAAACTCAATAATTTAGTGCGCAATTAATATTGCGAACTATTGACTACGCACTTTTTGCGAACTATATTGTCGTTAGATTAAGTATTTACCTAGTCTAACGAGTTAAAAAAATGCCTAAAAAGGCTAAGGAGTTCATATGGGCATAGAGCAAAAACCCACAGAACAATGGGATAGATACAGTATTGAAGCTGAAATTAAACGCCGTGGAAAAAGCGTTACTCAACTTGCAAAAGATTACGGCATGTCTGACAGGACAGTTCGAAATGCACTGTATCACCCAAGCAAAAAGGGCGAAATTGTTATCTCCAGGTTCTTAGGGAGGTCCTTACACGAGCTATTCCCAGAACGCTGGACAGTTGATAACAAACGTATCTACCCACGTTACAGCAATAAGGAATGTACTATATGAAAACACATTACAGTATTGCTGATCTATTAGCTTTGAACATTGAAAATTTTCCAACATCAAGAAGAGGATGGGAAAAACTTGTACAAAGTAATGCATTTAAGTATAGAGAAGTTCCTAGTCGCGGGAAAGGGGGAGTTCGTAAAGAATACGAACTATCTAATGAGCTAATGGAACTTGTGGTCCTTAAGAGTATCAAAAGTGAAGTGGATTCTACTGAAGAAAATTTTCAGTTAAGTGCGGAAACTAAAGTTCTAGTCCCAACCTCTCTGGTGAACTGGCAACGTGAAGTAGCTGAAAACCGTTTATTTGTTGTCCGTTATATCCAGCAACAAATGAAGCAAGGAGCTAAAAAAACTCCAGCGATTGAGAAATTCATTGCAGATGCTGAGGCACAAACATTACCAACAGAAATGCAGAATTCCGTGAGCAAAGCCAATGCCAAGGCTGGGGAAGATCGGACTGTTTCTCGTCGTAGTGTGTTTGACTGGATTAAAACAGTTGAAGATGCTGAAAAACATAAGATTAATGTCATCAGTGTGCTTGCACCTAAAGCGCGTCAGGCCAATGTACCTGCTTGGGCAACAGATTTGCTTAAACTTTGGGCACAACCACAAAAACCCACTTTGGCAGCAGTGTTGGAATTACTTCCAAACTACCTAAAAGACGATGTGCCTTGTCCTACTTATAGTCAGGCGTACCGCTTCATTAATGAAAAAATGGGCAATGTGGAAGCACAACGCGGGCGAATGGGTAGTCGCGAGTTAAAAAACTTAAAACCTTTCATTCGTCGTGATACTGAGCAACTGCTACCAACGGATGTGTATACCGCTGATGGTCACTGTTTTGATGCTGAAGTAGCACATCCCATGCACGGCAAGGCTTTCCGTCCTGAGATTACCGCCATTATGGATGTGGCGACACGTCGAATGGTGGGCTGGTCGATAGACTTAGCTGAAAGTGGTTGGGCTGTGCTGGACGCAGTGCGTATGAGTGCCTGCGAATGTGGTATTCCTGCCATTTTTTATGTCGATAACGGCTCTGGCTATAAGAACCAAATGATGGGGGCTAAAGGCCGTGGTGTGATGGCTCGTTTAAATACAGAAATGAGCCATGCCCTGCCTTATAACTCTCAAGCAAAAGGGCTGATAGAACGTAGTCACCAGACTTTATGGGTAAAAGCTGCCAAAAAATTACCATCATACATTGGTAAAGACATGGATGCTGAAGCTAGTAATAAGATGCACAAGCTAACCCGTAGTGAAATTAAGAAGTTTGGCATTTCAAAAAGTTTAATTAGCTGGACTGATTTTTTAGCTTTTGCTGATGAGGTTGTACGTGACTACAACAATAAACCGCATAGTGCCTTAAAACGCATTACTGACCCTGTGACTTTTAAAAAGCGTCATTTAAGCCCATTAGAAGCATGGAATGCGGCGTTAGAAATGGGTGCGCCAATAGACCGTGTGGAAGATTGGGACGCTGAAGATCTATTTCGCCCATATGAGGAATGCAAAGTGCGTAGAGGCGAAATTCAGCTGTTTAGTAACCGTTACTTTAGCCCAGATCTTGCTGAGTACCACGGTGACACAGTACTTGTGGGTTATGACATCCACAATGCTGACCAAATTACAGTACGTGATGAAGATGGTCGCTTGATTTGTTATGCGAAATGGAATGCAAACAAACGCACTTACTTCCCGCAAACCAAAATTGAACAAGCGCGTCAACGTCGTGCTGATGGTCGCTTGCGTCGATTAGCTGTGAAACAAGATGAAGTTTTACAGGAAGTAAATCCGCAACGTGTAATTGAACATATTGAGAACCAAAACTTGATTCCTTTTAATGCCAATAAACACCAGCAATTGATGGCTGAACTGAATGCTTTGCCTGTGAAACAAGAGAAAGAAGTTATTTATTTCAAAGATGTACCAAGTGAGCCAAGCGCTAAAGCAGAGTCCTTGAATACTTTAAGCCCAGTACAACGCTGGATAGAACTTGACAAGCAGATGAAGGGAGGTGAGGAGCTATCACAAGAAAATCAGAACTTTTGGACGATGTTTCAGCTTTCAAAGAAGTTTAAACAACTGGAAGAAGATGACGCTGAGCTAAATGTATATCTAGCTCAGCGTCAAGGCTAGTTGGTACTGCAATACCGACTAATTACAAACAACTTATTATTTTATGGTGATGCAAATGAATGCAGATGTCAATTTTCCTAACACAGCAGTTGCTCAGATTCGCAATATTTCACAGTGCTATGAAGCGGTGAAACGTACCATGGACCGCAATCCATTGTTGCCAGGCATTTCCGCTTTTTATGGACCAAGTGGATTTGGAAAGTCTACCGCAGCCAACTATGTAGCGACCAAAACCAATGCATTTTATGTTCAAGTAAAAAGTACTTACACCAAGAAAGCCTTTCTGCAAGCGCTATTGCGGGAAATGAGTATTCCTTACCCTGCAACTTTATCCGAAATGATGGAACTTGCCACCAGTGAGCTGGCGAAGACTGGACGACCTTTAATCATTGATGAGTTTGACCATCTTATGAAGGGCGACAAAGTTGAACTCATCCGTGATTTATATGAGGGCAGCCAAGGCACTTTCTTGATTATTGGTGAAGAAATGCTGGCACGTAAGTTGGAGAAATGGGAACGCTTTCACGGACGTATTTTGAACTGGGTCCCTGCTCTTCCTGCTGATTTGAATGACGTGATGCTGTTGGCTTCGATTTATGCACCGCAGCTTCAGATTGATGAACCCGTACTTGAGCAATTACTGGGACAGGTGCGCGGATCGACTCGACGTGTATCCACCAACCTAGAAATGCTAAATGAAAAAGCGTTAGAAGCGGGTACGCCTCACATCACTAAGCATGTGCTGAAAGAACTTTTACTTGATGGCTTTGTGACTGGCGAAAGCCCTAAGCCACGCAGCTTCTGAGGGTAATTGATTCATGCAAGCTGGTACAAAACTATCATTAACTCAAGAACTGGGAAATCACGTTATGAATGCAGGACAACCTTACCAATCACCACGCCAACGTGTGTGGACTGCTATTCGTAAGCATCGTGAAGAGTTCACTATCAAACAAGTCGCTGAACTTGGTCAGATGAAATATGACAGTACTCGTGATTTCATTACTGGATTAAGAAAGGCGGGAATTATTGCTGAGGTCAGAAGAGAGCAAGTTCCTAACATGAGCAAGAAAATTGAAATGATCTATTTCAAGCTTGTTGAGGATTATGGCTACAACGCCCCTTCTGTTGATCGTCAAGGCAATATTTTGGGAAAAACCGCGACTGTGAACAAGGCTATGTGGAATACCTTGCGTATTACCAAACAACCAGTAAATGCAACTGAACTTGCTGCAATTTCAAGTACGGATGTACAGCAAGTTTCAATTGAAACAGCAGATAGTTATTTACGCTTTCTACACCATGCGGGTTACCTAAGAATTGCGCGTGAAGCTCATCACGCGGTTCGCAAAGCGAAATACCAGCTTTTACCAGGAATGGATACAGGTCCAATCCCTCCACAAATTCAACGGGCTAAGCAAGTCTTTGACCCTAATACCAATACAGTCATGTATTCAGAGCGCCCTGAACTCGAAGAAGAAATTAAGCACGGCACTTTATTACATGAACAAGAGGAAATGAACGATGAATCTTAAAGCACAGATTGACCCAGAACTACATGAATTTATTCATCAGGACAGAATTCGACTGTTTACAGAACGTAATGAATTTAAGCGCTTAGCTGAACAAAATGAACTTGAGCTGAATGAAACACAGGTACGGAGTAAGCAAGTCATTTCACTGCTTCTCGCAATCAATATTGTTCTGATTGGAGTACTCACTTATGTCTTGCAACACACCTAAACCGAAATGGATTGAGCTTGTAGAGAACCGTATTGAGCAGCTGGGCACGATTCAAAAAGTTGCAGATGAATTGGGCTATGCCCGACCGAGTTTGTCACTGGCACTACGGGGAAAATATGTAGGCAGTACAGACCGCCTAGAAAAGATTGTTATGCGGGTGTTGGGCAGTATTCACTGCCCTCACCTAGACCAAGTAATAACCCCAGAGGCTTGTGTTGGTTTTCATGAACGTGAAGCACCAACACAAAACCCAGTAGAAATGCGCCACTGGCGGGCATGTCAAAAGTGTCCACATGCTTGCGTTAAAAAAAGAATCACTTAAGAGGTAGTAATGGCAGATCTAGCAGATTTAGCAAACGACAAGAATGATGAGTTGATCTTAAGCACTCTCAACAACCGTCCTAATTTTGACCAACCCAGCGCTCCTGCATGTGAAGACTGCGGCAATGAAATTCCAGAGCAGCGACGTGCTTTGGGTAACGTAAAACTTTGCATTGATTGCCAAATTGCAATCGAAAATGACTCGAAACATAACTTTAAAAAAGTAGGATATTTATGAACGCAGTAACAGAGATTCCAGCAGGATACCGCATTGATGCAAAAGGCCGTTTGATTCCTGTTGATCAGATCAAGGCTATGGATATTGAACGTAGCGATTTGGTTGAACGTTTAATTGGTGGTGCAAAGGTTTTACAGCAAGAGATGTTGGCTTTTAAAAAGTTATCTTTTGAAGACATTGCGGCATTTATCCAACTTTCTGCTGAACAGCATGGCGTTCAAATTGGTGGTAATAAAGGCAATGTAACGTTGTTTAGCTTTGATGGTAAGTACAAGATTGTGCGCCAAAGCCAAGAAAGTATTCGTTTTGATGAAAGCCTTCAAGCGGCTAAGGCTTTAATTGACGAATGTATTTCAGAATGGGCTACAGGTTCTAACGACAATATTCGCGTATTGATCAATGATGCCTTTCAAGTGGATAAGGAAGGAAAGATTTCAACTGGCCGTGTTCTCACCTTGCGTCGTTTAGATATTCGGGATGAGAAGTGGCTGCGTGCAATGGATGCAATCAGTGAAAGTATCACTGTCACAGATAGTAAGAATTATGTGCGCTTTTATGAGCGTGACCATGAAGGCAAATATCAGGCTATTTCGCTCGATTTTGCCAATGTTTAAACCTGTTCCAACTTAATTGATTTAAAAAACAAAAGGTCCCGCCTTTTGGCGGGATTTTTTTGGCCAAAATTTAGGAAAAGCTATGAAAACCACAACAACTTCTATTGTGATAGAAGCCCTTATTCAAATATTAGAAGCAGAAGGAATTGACCTTAGTTCGATTCACTTCAATCTCCAAGGTGATGAAACAAAAGTTCCTTTCACCAAGTTAATTGATTTCGCAAAAAAAGATTTAGAGCAAATTCAAACGGAATCTACACGCTTGGACTTCCTATTGGAAAATCGTATTCGTGTCGAAAAATGGCACACCAATCCATCCTGTGAATTTTATTTTGTGATGAATGAGGATGATGTCTCTATCGCTAAAGCTAAAGATGGTCGTGATGCAATTGATGAAGCAATGACAATTTTTGCGGAGGAAACAGAGTGATCAAAGTTGAAGATTTAGAAAAGTTACCCCCTGAAATCGTTATTAGCCTTGGAGAAGTATCATGAGTCATTTAAGTCAAGAAACCCTATCTAAAGCAATGTTTTGGCTTGTAAACAGCCGTGCTGGTTTATCCAGCAAATGTATGTTGGCAACCATCATTAATGGTGGCCCTGTATTAGGCGGGCGTGATGCTAAATTTCATCCACATGACCCTTCAGATTTACAGCGTTGCATCACTTTGCTGGATGCTGCACCAGAGCTACGCGACCATTTAATTGTCATGCAAGAAGTCTCCAATGAATGGAATGTTCTCATCAAGCACTGGGCTGATCTTGAAGCGATGTTTAAAGCAGAACTTCTGGTGAATCCAAATAAAGCACCTCTCACGCTTAAATTTATGCGTGAATTATTTAGTGGTTTGGAGGGCAACGTTCATGGCTAAACTATCGAAGGAACAAAAAACCTTAATCCTTGAGCAACTAAATAGCCAGTTTAAATCAGTTCATTTGTTATGTGATGGGTATGACATCACTCTAAAAATGGAGCGTTATAAAATGAAATTAGTTATCGCGATTTATGTTAATGGCTCTGTGAAAGGTGTTTGGGTGACTAAGCCTGAAGAACATCAAGAATCTAAGTTCTTAGCCAGCCATCAAAAATCATACTACTCAGCTAAGGAAAAAGCAGAACGGATTAAAGTTTTTGGTAAACGTGAAGCCAATAAGCGTTTCGACTTAGATAAGAAATTTGAATATAAATTGCCATTTTTTACCACACCACAAGCCGCTCTTAATCACCTGATTAGAGTCAGTGATTCAATTGAACTTCTAACGGAGATGGCAGCATGAAACAGCCCAAAACAAAAGTGTTGCAAGGCTCACCAAAACAAATTGCCGAAGGTATTTTTGATAATATGATTGTACCAATGCATTCTCAAATGGCGAACGTTAGCGAACGCGATGCAGACGAATTTGCATTTTGTATTGCTGGTACAGCCGTGGCTGGGTTTCTTGCATCTGCGAATGATCTAGATAGTGCTAAAGATTTAATTCTTCAATATATAGAGGCTATGTATCACGATATTAAAGTCGAACAGCAAGATACCAATATTTTGCCGACCCACCATATGGGGAAACCTATATGAAAAAATCCTCACGTAATGATCGTTTAGCCACAATCCATATGGGTAAAAAAGCGCTGAACCTTGATGAGGATACCTACCGTGACATGCTTCAGCATGTCACTGGTAAGCGTTCTGCCAAAGATATGACAATGGATGACTTGTTAAAAGTCATTCAGCACCTGGATCAGCTTGGATTCTCTAAGCGTAATTTTGGGAATAAGCCCAAAGTGAAACTATCAAAGGAGGCTTTAATTGGAAAAATTGAGGCCCATTTGACCGAGCATAAACTGCATTGGAACTACGCAAAAGGCATTGCTAAACAAATGTTTCAAAAAGACGCGTTAGAATTTTGTACGGAAAATGAACTGTGGCGTATAGTTGCGGCATTGGAGTACAAAGCGAAGCGGGCCAACAATGAAACAAGACGAGTATCTAGACAAACTACCAGACAACCTTCGGCTGATCATTCAGCTGACTGACTATAGAACTGCCATGATTCTGATTAAGCATTATGGCGGTTTTGACTATCACTTCCCTCCTCTTAAATCCATTTCTGAAAGCCATGAGCTCGCTGAGCTTCTTGGCTTTAACAACTTAAGAAAGTTATGCCAATATTGGAATGGACTTCCTGTTTATATTCCTAAGTCTGATCGATACATCGGCATTTTACGTGATAAGCGTATTGAGCAAGATTTAGAGGAACTTGGTGCATCAACCAAAGTACAACGTGAACTTGCCAAAAAATATAACGTCACTCCGCGCTGGATTCGTTCAGTACGCAAGAAGCAAGTTGATAAACCATCAGCGACAATGAAGCAAAGTCGGCAACTGGATATGTTTGCTTGTTAAGTACCTCTTTGTTCTCCACCAACCACCTTCGGGTGGTTTTTTTATGGAAGCATTTCCGCAAGGAACTGATTGCAAAATCATCAAAAATTACAGGACGTTAAATAAGAGTTTATTTAAATGTCTGAAAAGTTAAAAAAGAAGTTTGTGTTATCCAAACTGAGTTTGAGTCGTCTTGAGGGTGTAGATGCCAATTTAATCAAGGTTGTTAAGCGTGCCATTGAAATCACCCCGCAGGACTTCATGGTCGTTGAGGGTGTGCGCACGAAAGAGCAATGCTATATCAACTATGGCAAAGGCCGTACTGCTGCACAATGTACAGCGAAAGGTGTACCTGCAAAATATGCCCTACCTAAAGCAGCCAAAGTGACCTGGCTGAACAATCCTCTTGATAGTAAACATGTCACAGGTAAAGCCGTGGATTTGGTTCCCTACCCTGTGGACTGGAATGATTTATCTAAGTTTGACCAAATGGCTCAAGCCATGTTTGCCGCGGCCAAAGAATTAGGGGTATCCATTCGCTGGGGTGCGGATTGGGACAATGACGGTAATTACCGCGAAAAAGGTGAATATGACTCACCTCATTTTGAACTTTGAGGAATCTGATCATGAGCCATAAAAAATCTAAAGTTCCTCATTCATTGATTCAAACCCGTATTCAGCAAGGCGTTCAAGAACAGGTTGAAAAGCGTGGCAATGCAGACTATCGGCATGGATATGAAACTGGGCAAAAAGACCTTCAGTTGATTGTAAATGCCAACGAGTCCGACAAGATTCAACAGTTACGTCTAAACGCCTCAAACCTTGAAAGTCGGTTAGACCAGTCAATGCTGACGCTCAGCGAAAAAGATGCATTGTTGATTGAACAAGGCCAAACCAACAACAACCAAATCCAACAGATTCTTGATCTTAAACACAAGCTGAAGCAGAGCGAATCCAATCTTCAGACTGTGCGCCAAGAGTACGTCATGGGCGTAGCCAGCTCTGTAAATGATGGCTTCTTGGTTCACAACTGGCGCACTGGTTGGAAATGGTTAAGTAACTTGTTTTTCACCTTGATTGCTTTTTTTTGCTGTAACTCCAATTCCTGATTCTATTTTAGCCGTTTTACCTGATGACATTCGTATGCACGTGATTGCCTGGTGCGCCATTTGTGGTCTTGTAAGCCGCTTTATTAATCAGAGCAAAGGCGTTCAATCATGGTCATTGAAGTCTTAGTACGCAAACGTCCTGTAGTCGTGGTGGTGTATGCCCTGTTTGATTTATTAGACGGCATACGCCATCCAATCCAAACCACAAAGCGAATAAAGAAGAGTATTCAAAATGCCAAAAGTCACATTTTCAAAAACTGCAATCATCAATCTTGCAGACTATGTTCTAAAAAATTACGGGCATATCAACGAAACCGTTGAAGCAGGTATTACGGCCACCCAAAAGACGTATACCAATATTAAGCTCACCTCGTTAGCGGTATATGACATGTTTCAAGCCACCGCAAAATATATGCAAGCTGTAGAGAATGAAGGTGTTCTCAAAGGTCTTGCCAAAAAAGAAGCTGTGCTGGAGTTCATGATTAAAGAGTACTTAGAAACTCACGCAGAAATTAAGCAAATCTGGTCAGGTTGGCATACCACAGTGTCTTGGTTTATCGATTCTTTAATTAGCATGCTGAACAGTGGTCGTTCAGTCCTTCAAGCCTTTGTTGGTTAAGGGGTGATATGTGGCTATTCAAATGGATTTATATCAATGGATCATGATTTTGATTGCGATGATCAGTACTGTCATCGCAACCATCAAAATTCTATGGGGGCGCATTGAAACAAATCTCAATAACAACTTTCAGGTCATGCAAAACCGACTTGAAGATGTTGCGAAGCAATCCGCACAGAACCATGACGACATTCGTGATCTAGAACGAAAATTTTATAAGTTTCAGATTGATTTGCCACATGTCTATGTTGCTCGTGAAGACTATATTCGCGGCCAAACCGTGATTGAAGCCAAGCTTGATGCTTTGGCTTCAAAAATTGAAAACGTTCAAATACGCCAAGGAATGAATAAACAATGACAGATCTCGTAAAAGCACGTCGTGAAAACATGCGTTGGTTGTTACTGAATGCACTGAATAATGCCCGACCATTGGGTGCAATGGACGTTTTAGTTTTGACTGTGGTTCAAGCCATTTATCCAGACGCTACCGCCAACGAACTCCATGCTCAATTGGCCTATTTAGAAAATAAAGAACTGGTTGATATTAGCCGTAAACCTGATGGGCATTGGCATTCTCTCCTTAATTCTAACGGCATTGATGTGGTGGAATATACCGTTGATTGTCCTGCTGGAATTGCACGCCCAGCGAAGTACTGGGGGTAATCATGGCGAAGCCCTCTGCAATTGATCAGTTAAATCCTGATGATAAGTTTTGGTTAGATACCTGGTTCAAAGATAAAGGCTTTTGTGGCTATGTCGAGATTGCCGAAATCTTGATGGAGCGTGGTTATAGCATCAGTAAGTCTAGTGTCCACCGCTATGGGCAAAAGCTTGAACAGAAGCTTGCTGCGGTTCAAGCCTCTACCCAAGCTGCAATTATGATTGCCGAAGCTGCGCCTGATGATAGTGATATGCGTACTCAGGCAGTATTGTCACTGATGCAAACCCAATTGTTTGACACATTAATTAACTTGCAAGAAGCGGGTACTGAAGGTGTAGATCCTGCCAAGCGTTTAGCATTAATTTCGAGCTGTGGTAAAGGCATTGCATCCATTGCTCAAGCATCCATTGGTCAAAAAAAATGGATGTTGGATGTCCGTGATCGTGTTGAAAAAGCAGCTCAAGCTGTAGACAGCATTGTCAAAAAAGGTGGCCTCTCGTCAGAAGCAGCTGACGTTATCCGTAAAGAAATTTTAGGAATTGCACAATAATTATGAATGCTCCAGTTTCTCCGATTCTAACGCCTGACTTTAATAGTTCTAGCCCTGCTGTTTTATTGCCCTATCAGCAGGCTTGGATTGCAGATAAAAGCCAACTTAAGGTGGCTGAAAAGTCACGTCGTATCGGATTGACTTGGGCGGAAGCCGCAGATGTTGTTTTACAGGCCATGTCTGAGGGCGGACAAAACGTCTACTACCTTGGTTATAACAAGGACATGACCGTTGAATTTATTCAAGCTTGTGCCATGTGGGCTAAGGCTTTCAATGCCGCGGCAATGGAAATTGAGGAAGGTGTTTGGGAGGATGGTGATAAGCATATCCAAACCTTTATCATTCGCTTTCCAAACTCAGGTAAACGAATTGAAGCGCTGACCAGCCGACCATCTAACCTTCGTGGTCGTCAGGGTATTGTTATTCTGGATGAGGCAGGCTTCCACGAAAACCTAGATGAATTATTAAAAGCGGCATTAGCCCTTTTAATTTGGGGTGGATCTGTCCGTGTCATTAGTACTCATGATGGCGAAGATAATCCATTTAATGAATTGATTAAGGAAATTCGTGCAGGTAAACGTAAAGGCACAGTCCATCGCACTACCTTTAAGGAAGCGGTAGAGCAAGGTCTATACAAGCGCGTTTGTTTACGTAAAGGTATCGAGTATAACCCTTTAGAAGAGCAAGCTTGGGTAGATGATGTTTATAGCTTTTATGGTGATGCAGCCGATGAAGAGTTGGATGTTATTCCAAGTAAAGGTGGTGGTCGCTGGTTAAGCCAGGCATTACTAGAACAGCGTCAGAAAGAAGTACCGATTATTCGCTGGTCTGCGCCTAAAAACTTTGAACAATGGTCCGAAGAAGCACGTCATAATGAAATTGAGTTGTTATTCAATGATGTGATCAAGCCATTAATTGAGGCATTACCTAAGAAGGTAAAAAGCTTTTATGGTTTGGACTTTGCGCGTCGCTCTGACCTTTGTGTATTTTGGCCTTTGATTGAATACCAAGACACCCGAAAGCACTGCCCTTTTGTACTTGAACTTTCCAATATGCCTTATAAGCAACAGGAGCAATTGTTTAAGCTGATTGCCAAGGCATTACCCAACTTTAGTAAAGGTGCACATGATGCAACAGGTAACGGTGGTTATTTAGCTGAAGCCATGCAATTGGCATTTGGAGAAAAAATTGAAGCGATCCATCTGAGTGAAGGTTGGTATCGAGAACATACCCCACACTTTAAGGCAGCGTTAGAAGACAGTGATATTGTCACTATCCCCAAAGATAAAGACATCATGGATGATCACCGTGCTTTTGTACTGGTGAATGGCGTAGCCCGTATTCCACAGAAGAGAGCTACAGGATCTGACGGTCTAAAACGACATGGGGATAGTGCAATCGCCCACTTGTTAGCAGACTATGCCAGCAAGAACCCAACTGGGGCGATTGAGTTTATAGCGATTCCATCAAGAGATGACATAGGTATAGGTGAAGATGACTGGGGAGTGAATGAAGTTGGGTGTATTTAAACCTTTTGATTTGATCAAAAAATAAATAGAATCGCTTTTTATAATAAATTTAGGTTTTATATGGAAAGCAATTCAATGTTCCCTAGAAATGAAAATGACAAGAAAATATCTGAATTAAACAAGCAAGCTACGCAGTTACAATACTCTGACTATAACAAAGCAATCGAATGTCTTGAAACAGTGTGGAAACTCATACCAAATGCAATGATGAATTATGGGGCTAAAGGCTATATAAGACTTCCAATTTTTTTACAACAAGTAGGTAGGTTTGAGGATGCTAAACAAAGATTTAATGAATTAACTCATATGGCTGAGCATTATGCTATACAAATAAGTCAAAATCATGATCTAAAAGAATACTATTACCCTTTTTGTAAAGAGCATTTTTTATCAGAAGTATATGATGCCATGAGAATTGTATATAAAAGAGAAAATCTCATTGAAGATGCTGATCATTTCAAAAAACTATCAGAATTTCATTATGAAGAATCACAAAAACATGGCGAACAATTAAGGGGCGCTAGAAAAAAGATGATTGATCAACACCGTAAACGATACGAATAAATCAAGAGTAGTAAGGCTTTCCGTATTAGGTGGTTTAATTTTTAGTGCAAAATAACTGCAAAAACTTATTGATTTTTGCCTATAGCTATAGCATTCTAACATTGTTCCTGCAAAATCAGGAACTAGGATTGGTCTCCTATTTCATAAAGGTGCATAAATACCGCACATGCGGTTTTTTTATGTCAAAAATTTAGTACACTGCGTTATGGTGGACTAGATAGCGGGCAGCTTTGCTGCGCCGAGTACCTTTGTGATCGGTAGACCAACCCTGTCTAGTTCACCACCATTGATTGGTCTCTATGGTGGTGAAAGTAATCTTTCACAAAGGAGTCAATCTTATGGCTACAAATACACTCGTCCCAACCTTTCAAGGATTTCTTGCTTCTAAAAGCCAAACTCTTGTGAATGCTCGCGATTTACACCAATTTTTAAATGTTGGGCGTGATTTTTCTAATTGGGTTAAAAAGCGCATCAAAGAATATCAATTTATTGAAAATCAAGATTTTACTTCATTCGCCCAAATTGGCGAGCGAGAGTTTGGAGCTACAACCCGTATTGAATACCATATCAGTTTAGATATGGCGAAAGAGCTTTCTATGGTGGAACGTACAGACCGTGGTCGTCAGGCTCGTCAATACTTCATTGCAATGGAACAACAAGCCATTACTTCGCATAACAACCTTGTTGAACTTAACTCACGGTTGAAAGATGGCATATTTAGCCATAACCTGCGCTACCGACAAATGTACCGTTACCTACAAAAGGGACTGACACACGAAGAAATTGCCCGCTGCATGCAAATTTCCACACGTATGGTAAGAAACCTTTATCGTGAAATGCGAGATTTAGAACTCTTGCCAGAACAAGAAGTTTTTGTATTGGCACATACAGGACGTATTGCTCGTGTGGCAAGCTCTACTCAACTAAGTTTGGGGGCATAAAATGAAGCATCAAGATATTATTAAACTGCAAGAACACATTATGGGTGTCTCTATATTAGTCGGTATGGTGCGTAATTCTTTGGTGCCAGTGGACGACCATGGCTCAGGCGAGATTGATGATGCAATCGCGGCATTAAAAACAATTGATACCTTATTTACTGATTTGCTCAACGAGTGCGACCTACTCTATAAAAAAATATAGGGAATTACTTCCACATCCTATTTAGACAATAGCCATCCACACTAAGCACAATATCCGTATTGTGCTTTTTTATTATGGCTAAGAAATCTCAAAAGCAAGACCGTAGTGCGTTAGAAACTTCTCAGACCTCAGCAGTGGCATGGTTAGATCATCAGTGGCAAGAACACCCTGTTGTTGGCTTAACCCCTGCACGTCTTCACCAGTTGCTCACTGGTGCTGAACAAGGCGACCTTATGGCACTTGCTGACCTTGGTGCAGATATGGAAGAGCGAGACGGTCATATTTTCAGTGAATTGACCAAGCGTAAACAAGCAGTAAATAGCTTGGCTTGGAATGTTCGCGCACCCAAAAATGCATCTGAGCAAGAGAAAAAAATTGCGGTTGAAGTTGCTGAATGGATTGATGACATTAAAGACTTTGAGATGTTTCTATTCGATGCCTTAGATGCAATCGGTCACGGATATAGTTGTCAGGAAATTAAGTGGCATCAACTTGGAAGTCTATGGCTACCTGAGTCATTTGAACACCGTCTAGCACGTGAGTTTAAGACAACCCAATTTAACCGTAATGAGCTACGTTTAAATGATGGTTCAATAGATGGTGCTGAGTTTTGGGACTTTGGCTGGATAGTCCACCGACATAAAGCCAAGTCAGGTTATATTGCCCGTACAGGTTTACACCGTGTTTTGGCTTGGCCTTTCCTCTTTAAAAACTATGGTATTCGTGATGTCATGGAATTTTTAGAGATTTACGGGCTTCCGATCCGCTTAGGTAAATATCCTGAAGGTGCAACTGCTGAAGAAAAAATGACACTGTTACGGGCCGTCATGAGCATCGGACGGAATGCAGGTGGCGCAATCCCTAAAGGTATGAGCATTGACTTTGAAAATGCTGCCAATGGTGATACTGAAAACCATATGGGTTTGATCAAATGGTGTGAGCAAACACAGTCTAAAGTGATTGTCGGTGGGACTTTACTCAGTCAAGCCGATGGTAAAACCAGTACCAATGCCCAAAGTAAAACACATGAAAATCAGTTTGATATGATCATTGAATCGGACGCTAAGCAATTAGCACGTTCTTTGAATGACACATTGATCAGCTATTTAATGCGTTTGAACTATCCCAATATCACTGCTGACCGTTACCCAGAGTTTTATTTTGACTTAACTGAAACTGAGGACTTAGCAGAGTTTAGTCAATCCTTAGATACCTTGGTGGATACAGGTTTAAAAATCCCAATGTCTTGGGTCTATGACCGTACTGGAATACCGATGCCTGAAGGTGATGAGCCGATTCTAACGAAGCAATCTAACTCACCTATCCTTGCGGCCAATACCTATCAGCCACATTTGATCAACCAAAGCCTTGCAGCAAATGCGATGCAAGTGCCTTTAGAAGATCAAGCCATGCAGTTGCAGCTCAATCAACAGTTAGAAAGTAGCCAGGTCACAGCAGAGAATTGGCTGAATACTTTAATTGCTGATATTCAAGCTGGAGCCAATGAAGAACAGGTTTTGGCTGTACTTTCGCAGTTACACCCGCAAGATGATGAACCTGCATTACAAGCCAAGCTCACTCAGATCATTTTTGCCTGTGACGTATTGGGCCGTTTAAGCGCTCAGAGTGAGCTGTAATTATGCCTACACCACAGCGTCCAGAATTAAATGCTTTATTTGATCGGCCTCCAGCTGAGGCCATCGAATACCTAGAAAGTAAGGGTCATAAGATTGGCTGGGATTGGCATCAAACCCTAGATGATGCGCACAGTCGTGCGTTTACCGTTGCAAAAGTGGCGAAGCTCGATTTACTCCAAGACATTCGGCAATCACTGGTTAGTGCGTTAGAGCGAGGTCAAAGCCTTGACCAGTGGAAAGCTGAGATTACCCCTATACTTCAACAAAATGGCTGGTGGGGTAAAAAATCGGTCATTAATCCTGAAGGCCAAGAGCAGGAGGTTCAGCTTGGATCGCCTCGTCGATTACGCACGATTTACCATACCAATATGCGTTCAGCTTATTCCGCTGGCCGCTATAAGGCCATGTTAGAAGCTTCCGATACCCACCCATTTTGGGAGTATCGGCATGTCACAATGATTAATTATCGTGAAGAACATAAAAGCTGGAATGGTCGTCTTTTAAGAGCAGATGATCCGTTTTGGTTTTATGCATATCCACCATCAAAGTTTGGCTGTAACTGCCGTGTCATTGCTCGTTCTGCACGCTATACTGAAGGCAAAGAAGTTTTAAGCAGTGAGGGCTTCCAAACTCAATATACTGAAAAGATCGGTGTCGATAGCTTTACGGGTGCTGATATATATGGCACACGTCAGCGCTTTGATATTCCAACTCAGGACGGTAGCACAATCAGCTTCAGTCCTGCTGCTGGGTTCAATAACTCCCCTGCAACAAGCTATGCCATTGATCAAGTCCTTGCTGATCGGGCAAGAAAGTACATGGGAGATACGGAAGGATTAAAACAAGTTCAGCAGATGATGCTTGCACCCGTTCGTCAACGTGCCCACCAAGCTTTTATAGATAACACCCTTTCTATGGGGGTGGTGCAAAATAAAGTAAGTACCGTTGGTGTGCTTCAGGCAGATGAACTCTCTGTTCTAACACAAAATAAAATCAATCTGGAAAGCCCAGTCATTTTGATGCGAGATAGTTTTGCATTAGATCCGTTTGGCTTATCTCAATCTGATTTGATCGATTTACCTCAGTTTCTTGCCCAAGCTCATTCAGTATTTTGGGATGCCCAACTTAAGCAACTCATCTATCGTACAGTTCATAATGGCTCGACCAGTTATGTCCTTATTTCACTAGAGAATGGTGTGGTCCAACTGCATAGTGTTGTTGATACAGCATCGATGACCAGTATTAAACTCAGTGCTTTGGAGCAAGTTCGATGAATTATATTCAGATCACGGATGATGCTCTGTCAGATATGCTATTTAAAGTCGCTGCAAAAATGCAGCGTCCACGTGAACTTACAGCAGCAATATCGGTTTCCTTTCTTACAATTACCGAAGATAACTTTGATATGCAGGGCCGCCCTGCATGGGCAGGTTTAAGTGCGGCTTATTTGAAAGTCCGTAAACAAGGAAAAATACTCAGTCAATCAAATCATTTGCGCGAAAGTGTCCAACCTTTTTACAGTGATACTGAAGCAGGTATCAGCTCCAACCTACCTTACTCTGCAATTCATCAATTTGGAGGGACGATTAAACATCCTGGCGGTACACGTTATCAGGTGATTGGCAGTGGCATGGCCGTTTTTGTGAGTAATGCTTTTTCGGGCCCGACGACTGGTGTAACCAAGCCGCACGACATTCCAATGCCTGCGCGTCCCTATATGCCTATGGATGCAGATGGCAATTTACAGGCTGAAGCTTCTGCTGCAATTTACGATGATGTTGTTTATTTCTATGAAAAACTCTTTGACTAGCCTTTGCATAGCGTTAGATAGCCGTTAGATGATCGTGTTTTGTATCTTTATTTTAAGTCTGAGTGATTGTTCATTTTAATAATGAATCTAGCTTAAAACGCATAACAAGAAGAATTAAGATTTTTGAAAATTAGGAACGTCTTCCACCTATAAAACCCCCTCATCTTTTTTATGCTCAAGTCTCATTAGTTATTGATGCAATGGCATGAAGATCAAACCCCTTATTGCTGCCTGTGCAATGAGTTTATCCACTGAGTCTGCTGGGCGTTTAGTCATTATACCTGAAGGAAACTTTAAGGGTCTTGATGGTCGTCCAAATGATGTACCGCATTGGAGTCTAACTCAACAGCGCGGTGAAGCTATTGTTGCTGCACTTTCTAATCGTCAAATTGATTTGGTGATTGATTATGAGCACGGCACATTGAAAGCAGCTCAGTCCGGTGAGCCTGCACCAGCATCTGGTTGGTTGAAACCTGAAGGCTGGATTTATGTTCCCGGAGTAGGCGTATGTAGTACTCAATTTGAATGGACAGATAAAGCACAGGGCTATATCTCGTCGGGTGAATACAAATATCTCTCCCCTGTTTTTATGTACAGCAAATCTGGGGAGGTTCTAAACCTACTCTCTGTTGCCCTCACCAATACTCCAAATCTCGACACCTTACCCGAAGCTCAATTGGCAGCTGCGGCACAGGAATTATTGTCTGTAACAACTATAAAGGACTCATCGATGGATGAATTACTCGAACAGTTGCGCTGGATGTTGAACTTACCATTGTCTGCTACTGCTGAAGAAGTATTGGCTGAATTGAATAAGTTGTCAGCGCAAATTAAAGAAAAGACTGGCGTTGTTGTCGCTGCAAATGGGCAAAACCTATTTGATGTTTTAAGCGAACTGCAAACCAAACTTGCTGCAAATTCTCAGACTTCACCAGATCCGAAGCAATGGGTTCCGATGGCTGTGTACCAAGAAGCTGTCGCTGCACGTGCTTCGATTGTATCAAATACCCAAGAAAAAGAACTCGAAGATGCGATTACAGCAGCTTGTTCGGATGGTCGCCTAACAGGTGAAGCCACCATTGCTTGGGTACGTCAACGTGGTAAGAGCGATGCAGCGGGAACGCTTACCTACTTAAGTGAGTTGCCAAAAATCGCAGCTTTAACCCAACAACAAACACAACAGACTCAAATTGCTGCGAATCACCAGCAGCAAAAAACACCAGCAGTGGATGAAATTCAGTCTTCTGTTGATGCACAGTTTGGCCTGTAAGGAGATTCAGCCATGGCTAAAACAGATGTAGCAATTGTCACAGAAATGAAAGATGCGGAACTAATCCATGTCCCCTTAAAAGCGAGTGCAGTTGTTTTACATGGCACGTTTGCCCTAATCGATTCAACAGGTTATGGCATTACATCTAGTGCTGCGGTTGCTGCAACTCAAAAATGCTTAGGTGTTTGGGATGCTACATACGACAACACGGGTGGTGCTGATGCTGACCGCTTAGGTTTGGTACGTCGAAAAAAAGCATTCTTATTTAAGAATCTTGAGACCGATGCAGTCACACAAGCTGATGTAGGAGCAACAGTTTATGTTGCTGATAATCAAACCATTGCCAAAACCCATAACACCAATGTACGTCCAATCGCGGGCACATTCCTTGGTTTTGATACGCAATTTACAGATCACGTTTGGGTGGAGATCACATAATGATTTTTAATGAAGCAAATGCTCAGAAAGTTCTAACGGCTATGGCGACCAGTATCAAAAAGGTCTTTGATACAGCCTTTGAAGCTGCTGAAAGTAATTGGAACTTAGTAGCAATGGAAGTACCTAGTAATGGTGCATCCAATTCGTATGCATGGATTGAAAAGTTTCCACGCTTACGTAAGTGGATTGGTGATAAAACGGTAAAACAATTAAAAGGCCATGCTTATACCATCACCAATGATGACTTTGAAGCAACTGTGGAAATTGACCGAAACGACATTGAAGATGACAACCTTGGTATTTATAAACCACAAGCCGAAATGGCTGGTGAATCTTCAAAACAATGGGCTGATGATCTTGTCTTTCAAACCCTAACGAAAGGCTTTACGGAACTTTGTTATGACGGCAAAGCCTTCTATGCAACGAATCATATTGTTGGTGAAGGTAAAGCGCAAAAGTCTGTTTCCAACCGTTTAGTAACACCTTTAAGCCATGAAACATTTGCTTTGGCAAAGGCAAGCTACGGTGCGGCACGAACAATGCTGAAAAGTATTAAGGATGAAGAAGGTCGTCCTTTAAATCTAAAAGGCACATTGTTAGTGGTTCCTCCTGCACTTGAAGACATTGCAAATGCACTTCTAAACAATGAAAAGCTAGAAGACAACAAACCTAATCCATATAAAGGTACAGCCAAAGTATTAGTTTGTGGCTGGTTAGAAACAGATACTGAATGGCATCTTTTAGATACAAGTAAAGCTGTTAAACCAATTATCTTCCAGCCACGTAAAAAACCTATCTTTGTTCAACAGACCGATACTTCAAGCGATGCTGTATTTATGCGTAAGAAGTTTAAGTTTGGTGCTGAAGCTCGTGGTGCAGCAGGTTATGGTTTGTGGCAAATGGCTGTTGGTTCAACAGGCGTTTAAGGAGTACGGATATGTTTGCAACCTTAAATGATATGCGTGACAAATTTGGTGAACGTGAGTTGATTGAACTTACTGTTACCGAACCCCCTTATGTACAAGAAATCAATATGAGCCGTTTAAATGCTGCTATGCAACAAGCAAACAGTGAAATTGAAGGCTACATTGGGGCACGTTATTCATTGCCGTTGCAAATAGTTCCCCCATTCCTCCAGTCGATAGCGTGTGATATGACACGCTATCACGCCTCCACTGGTGCAATGTCTGAAAATAGTCCGATCAAAACCCGTTATGAAGCTGCCCTTAAAACCTTGAAAGAAATTTCAAAAGGGACGATTCAAATTGGTGGCAACCCCACAGGACAAGCAGCCCCGATCCAATCCTCTAACAATGCCATTGTTATGACGGTGGGTCGTAAAGACTTTGGAGGGCGTGGCTGGTGATTGGATATGACGATATTGAACAATCGATAAAGGACTTGCTCGCACAGCAGCAAACTTCTGGGAAATGGCCTTGGCTTGCTACCGTTAAAAGTTATGGGGGTGAGTTTGATGAAGACTTACTGGATATTGTAAGGCGCTTCCCTGCGATTTGGGTCACAACTGCTGGCTCAGATGGTTCACCTGAAAAACTGTCCCATAGCAAAGTAAAAGATTCGGTCAAAGTGGTTGTTCTTGTAGGTGCTTCATCTGTACGTAATGAAGAAGCCCGACGACATGGTGCAGGTGCAGACATTGGTACTTATACAATGTTAAAGCATGTTCGCAAGCTATTAACTAATAACACCCTAAAAAGCGTAGGGCTTGCTGGCTTAGATCCATTAGAGCTAGGTAAGGCTAAAACCATCTTCAATACGATTGTTCGCGGGCAATCAATCAGTGTAATCGCTCAAGAGTTCACAACAGGATTCATCTTCAAAGCATCAGATCGGGACCGTGAAGAAGAAGACACTGAAGCAGAAATCCAAAAAATCAATATTGACTATTACTATCAGCCTAACGACGGTCACGTCGATGAAAGTGATTTGGTCAACCTGAAGGAATAATAAACATGGTACAAACAGGTATTAAAACTCCAGGCATGTATACCGATGTCAATATTAATACTCAGCGTGCGGGCTTACCTGCAAACACGCATAAGGTACTTTTTTTGACAAGTGACACCAAAGTCATGACACAACCTGTCGCTATTTACGATGAAGCTGATGCTGACGATAAAATCGCTGCCAACAGTGCAATGAGTAAAATGATTAAAGCGGCCGTCAAAACCAACCGCTTAATTGATGCTTATGGTCTAACCTTACAAATGGATACGGCTCAGGTTCCAGCAGTTGATCTTGATTCTACCTTAGATATTATCGAACCGTTGGGCCATACCATTATTGCGCTAAACAGTGCTCCAGCTGTTGGCGATGATACTGAAGCGTATATTGACCACTTAAACTTTGTCAGTGATGCAATTGAACAACGTCCTGCGATTCTCGTTGTTCCATTTACAGATATTGAGACAGCAACACTTTTTGCAGCTCAAGCCAATGTTGAAACAAGTTATCGCGTCATTGCTGTTTGCTATCATGGCGCAACAGGCCAAGAAGCTGAAATTGCGGGTGCAATGGCTGCGGCTCTCGCTGATTCTAACGACCCTGCTGTGCCATTTAATGGTGTAAATTTAGGCGGTGTAAGTGCGGTTGAAGATCGTTTTAAGCTAACCTTTGAACGTCAAGAACGTGCATTAAAAGCAGGTGTTTGCATCATTGCTACTGGTGCAGATGGTAAGCCTGAAATTGTACGTGCAGTATCAACCTACCGTAAAAATCCAGATACCGGTATTGCGGATGACATCATGCTCGATATTAACGGTGCATTGACGATTGATTATGTCCGTCAGGTCATGCGTACAGCAGCATCAAAAGAACGTCGTCGAAAAAATACAGCCGCAGCTCGTCGTAATCTACGTTCAATTTTCCTCGTTGAAGCACTCAAACTAGATCGTGCTGAAATCTTACAAAATGTTGAAGCAACCAAAGGTGAGTTGACTGTGACTGAAGATGCGACTGACCGTTACCGCGTTAATGCTGCCATTCCTTCAGATTGGGTTCGTGGTATGCATGTGATTGCTGCAACACTGAATGTTTACTAAATTGGGGACTTTATAAATGAATACTTCAAATAATGAAGCACCTCGCTTAACCAAAGAACAAATCGAAGAAAAGATTGTGGCGGTCCGCTGGGTGCATGGTAATGAATATAGCCCTGATCGTTTTGCTGATGGTTATGAGCATGATAAAAGCACGGATTGTTTGACCCTTTGTGTTATCACTTTGCAGAATGGTTATACCGTTACTGGACAGTCTGCCTGTATCAGTGCAGAAATTTTCGATATTGAGAAAGGAAAAGAGCTGGCATATAACGACGCATTCCGTTCAATATGGACTTTAGAGGGTTATCTTCTCAAAGAAAAACTATATCAAGCCTCTCTCGCATGAAATTAAAACCACCTTCGGGTGGTTTTTTTATGGAACGACTTCCGCATGTATATCTATAGAAATACCGTAAACATAAGACATCTTTTATAAGAGTCTTAAAGCATGTCTGAAGAAGTCGTCGGTACAATTGTACTGAGCATTGACGGGACAGAATATGACTGTACCTCATGCAACCCATCCGAAGTGACAGGGAACCGCCCTGTTCCCACCATGAACCGCCAGCGTCGTACCAAGTACGTTGCCAAAGGCAATAAGGCATATAGCCTATCTATTGAAACTGTTATTCCATTGGCTGGATCTATTGACTGGAGCTCAGTTGAAGATGCACGTCTGACCATTGAGTCAGAAGATGGCAGTTTCCGTGAAACCTATATTGACTGTTGGCCTCAAGAGATTGGTACATCTACGGGTGTAGAAGCGAATAACGCAGGTCGCTCTATTAGTTTATTTGCATTAGACAAAATTGTTGAGTAATCAAAATGGAACGTACAAAAATTGAAGGCACATTGCCTGTTGCTATTCACTTGGTCGCGGAACAACAGCCCCTTAAATTAAAAAAAGTGGTGATGACTCAGTTAAGTGGTATTGAGAGTGTTCAAGCCCAAGGTGAGCTGTTGGTGGGTCAATATATTTCGATTGGTGAATTGGCCTCTATGACCCGCTTGGTTGATGCTGAAGGGAATGAGCACAAATTACCCTATGACGCATTGGGTCATTCATCACGTACTAATTTAGACTATCTAAAAGATTTACGTGACCAACTGGATGCAAAGGAACAAGCCGAGAACTCAGAGACCGAGTCAAACTGATTCGAGCCCTAATGATCGTCGGTGTGCCATATCAAGACGCATGTGACATGCCGATTGATATGGCTATTGCATTTCTGAGTGCAGACGAGCGGCAAAGCAATAATACTCGTCCAGTTGAAAAATCATCCTCTCCGGCTCCAGTCAAAAAAGCTTCAGGTAAAACCTACGTTGCTTCACGTTTTAAAAATTCTAAAATGAGTAAGCCATGAGTAAAAATACTACCGTCTCTTTAACACTTCAGGTCAAAGGCAACGCGGGTGCTGAGCTAAAACGTATAGCGGATCATCAGCTTAAAGCTGTTCAGAAGATTAATTCTGAACAACAAAAGCTCAAACCATTACAAGAAGGTCAAGTCACCTCTGCAAAGAAATTACTGGATGAAATGCGTAAGCAAGGCACAGCCCTTGCTGCTCAAAAAAAGGAAGCTCAGGCTGTAGATTTAGTACGAAAGCTGGGGATTCGTACCGAGCAACAGATTCGCCAGGAAGTTACCAAAACCCAAGCCACTTACCAAAAGCTAAGCATACTGCAACGTCAGGGCGTTGTTACAGCCAAAGATATGGAGCGTGCCTATGCCTCCATGAAATCTAAAGTTGCCCAGCTCAATGCCGAATTGGGCAAAACGGCCCAACAGGAAAAACAGATCCAGCAAGCCCAGAAAATGAATGGTACTGGTGGCAGCCGCTTCCAAGGTGCGGTTGCTGTTGGTGGTGCTGTAGCAGCGGGTGGTATGGTTTTATCTAACGCTTTACAAAAGCCGCGTGACTATCAACAGCAAATGACCTACATCATGGCAACAGCCACAGGTGGTCAAGGGCTCAGTACTAAGCAACGTCTTGAACAAGGTAATTCATTACACCAATATGTTAAAGATGCGGTACGTACTGGTGGTGGTACACGTGAAGATGCAGCAGAGGCATTAAATACATTAATTGCTTCAGGTAAATATGATGTAGGTAATGTTGCCCCTGCCCTTAATGCTTCTACGCGTACCGCTTTTGCTGCTGGTGCTCAAGCTACGGATGCAGCAAAAATGACTTTGGCTATGCAGGATTTTGGGGTTAGAGATATTTCACTTGGTCAGGATCGTGCCATGCGTGCGGGGCAAGTAGGGTCTTTTGAATATCGTGATATGGCGAAATTCCTTCCAGAGCAAATGGCAGCAGCAACAGCAGCAGGTTACAGCGGCGATGATGGTTTGGTTAAACTTTTATCACTAAACCAAATGGCAAAGAGTACTGCTTCAGATAGTAATGCTGCGGGTAATAACGTCATTAATTTATTACAAAAGCTTTCTAGTAAAGAATTGAATGATAGTTTGGCAGACAAGGTGGAAAATACATCAGGCTTGCCAACTCGTAATACATTAAATAAAAAAGGTAAAGTTGTTGGTCAGGAATTTGACTGGGCTACTTATGCAATAGAACAACGTGGGCAAGGTGTATACGGTGTTGAGGCTTTTGTTAAATTACTGGAGCATCAGCTTGCGGGTAATAAGCAATATACCCAGTTACAAGCTAAAGCAAAAAATGCTGGCACAGATGAAGAACGTAAAGCCCTTCTAAATGATATGAGCAACATTGCGATGGGATCTGAATTAGGGAAATTTCTTGCTGACCGACAAGCCCTCATGGCTGCTATGGCCGCAGTTTATAACAAGGATAAAGCCTCTCAGTTGGAAACAGGAATCGCTAATGCTAAAGGCACTGTTAACTCAGATTTAGAATTAATTAAATCGCAAGAATGGTCTAAAGACCAAGCCATGAATCAGGAAAAGCTCTTTGCTCAATCCAAGGCTTATGATTCTGTATCGGGTGCATTAGGAACTTTAAAGGACAATGTCACACAAGCGGCTCAAGGAAATGAAAAACTTGCTGCGGCTGCATATAGTGCTGCTACTGCTGTCGCTGCCTTAGGTGCTGCAAGTGCCGTAGGCAGTGTGCTTGGAGGTGGTAAAGGTGGTGCTGTGGCTGATGGAAAGACTGCTCCAAAAGCCAAAGGGGGTGGAAGTTTAGGTAAAGTAGGGACTGCTGCAACCGCATATTTAGGTTATGAGTCTATTAAAGCTATTGATGATAGTTTTTATAGTGCAATTGATAAGCTTTTTGGTGGCAATGGTGAAAAGAAAGACTTTTTACAAGAGGCTATTGATAAAAGCCTACAGCAGCAAGCACAGCAAAATAGCGAGCTTATTGCGAAGCAAGAGCAGAATAATCAATTGTCAGCAGACGTTAGTGCCAAGCTAGGTACATTAATTGATGCCACGCGAGCAAATAAACCCATTCCGTTCAATAGTGGATCGCTTGCAGACTTATATGGAAGCTCAAACTCGCCCAGTCAAGAAAACCGTCATGGTGCACCTAAGCCGTTTATGTTGACACATACAGGGCGTTAAATTGGGAATGCATTCCATAAAAATTGAATTGTATTTTTCTGAATAATTCAGTTTTTACATACCTAGGTAGATCATGATGGATAACCAAAATTTTCGTATTATTGTTGAGATTGGAGATAGTGTTGAATATTCACGCTTTGAAAAAGATGGATCAACAGGTGGTGCAACCTCTTTAAGTGAAGAGAAATTAGAACATGTAGAAACCCACCTCGAAAATGCGCTTCTACATGTCAAAGAATTACTTAGCCACAAGTAAGTTCTTTATTTAGGTTTCTTATCACAACATTCCAAGACAAGGACTTAAAGAATGGATGCCATGGTTGGGGTGCTATAAATTTCATGCTCCGACCATGTTGCCATACTGGAACTACAGTTCCTGCTAAACCTGCACTTGAAGCATAATGCTGAAGAGCATCAATAAAGTCAGATTGCTCACTCGATGTTTTATGTTCAAAATTATTTTCCAAAGGAACAATAATCATATCCTGCCCTTGTTCTCTCAGATGGGCAATTTTAAATTTATTACTCATAGTTATACCTAGTTATTGATTTTAGTGCCGAATGGCAATATCACAATTACCATTTTTATCTTTAAGAACAAAGAATTTTAGGAACATTTTCCAGCATAAATATCCTAAATATCGCATCAAACTAACCTCATTCATTTGAGGTTTTTTTATGGGCTGGAAAGACGAATTACATGACGCTTCATTTCGTGGTGTGCAGTTTGAATGTACATCCGTCAGTGGTGCTCAAGCCAAAACTGTAGCCATCCATCAAGCCCCGTACTCAAATGATGCCACCGTCGAAGATATGGGTAATGATGCGCGTCGTATCACGATTAATGCAATATTTACTGGTGATGACTATCTAACATGGCGTAAAGCCCTTGAGGCCGCAATTGCGGTCACAGGCCCTGGCGAATTGATTCATCCAACTGAGGGTATTCTGCAAGTTCAGGTGCTTGACCATAGCGTGAATGAAGACGCTGAAAGTCCCGACTTTTGTAGCTTTAGCATTAACTTTTTGGTGGTTAAGACCGAAAAGCGTGAGCTTTTTATTCCAGTTCAAACCACCACAGAATTGACTGCTTTAGATGTGATTGAATCACCAGCCAATCAGTTTAAAAAGACTTTAGAAAAACTAAAAGCCCTACAACCTGAACAATTTTATAGCGTTGTAAAAAACGTTAGAGATGCGTTGCAAAGCGTTAGAACTGGTCTGAATTTAGCAAAAGCAACCAGTATCGATATTCTAAGCCCTGATGCCTGGGCGACTGGCCTTGTGGATGATATTAGTCGTCTGGTTAATTTTGATTTTTCAATTTCAGCTTTATCTCAATGGCGTGATGTCATCAAACGTGTTGAGCGTTTTGATCATATTTTTGATGAAACCTCCAATCCAAAAGAGTTAAAACAACTTTGGCGCGCAACACAAGTTGCTTCAGTTGTTGGTATTACTCAGCAAGTCATTCAAAAAACACGTGATGAGATGCTGGAGCTACAAGCTAAGCCAGTACAAGACCCAACAACACAACAGAATCAAATCAGCATGACTCCGATGGATCTTGCCAAAGTTCGTGCGAGTACACGTGAAAAGATTCAAGCCGCTATTCAGGCTGAGCGTGAATATGGCAGCCTCGATCTAGAAGCTGTCTCATTGATACAAAATTACAAGCACATCGCGGATCAAATCCATTTACAGATTCAAGAGCTCATAGAAGTTCGTCCTCCGATTATTACGATGGTCATCCCTGTGCCTTGTACCTTCCATTGGTTAGCACATTATCTTTATGAAGATATGACACGTGCAGCTGAAATCCGTCGCCTAAATCAGGATATTGAAAACCCTGCCCTACTTTTAAAAGGTATGGAGGTCTCCGTTTATGCGCGATAAAAAAGTACGTCTGATTATTGCTGGCTTTGAGATTAACACATGGGATATGGCTTCAATTGACAGTGCGATTGATACGCCTGCGGATGCCTGGTCATTTTCTCTGTTTGATGAACAAGATCATGTATTGCCTGCTGGTGTTAGAAAAGGTGCAAAAGTACAACTTTATTATGGCGATGAACTGTTGCTCACTTCAGTAGCCGATCAAGTCCAAGAAAAAGTAGACCGTTCTGGTTATGCCCTTTCTATTTCAGGTCGGGACTTGGCAGGTCAATTGATCGATTGTTCAGTACCTATTTTTAATGGCCGCCAAATGACCCTTGATGAATTGGTCAATAAATATGTGATGGGTGGTGATTTAAAAGGCCTCTTCAAAGGGACAAATATTCAAAACAATGCCTGGCTAAAAAATAAAGTGAGTGTCGAACCCGGAGAGAATATTTGGGATGCAATTGTTAAGGCGGCAGCTGTGACTGGGCAGCATGTTTGGCTTGAACCTGACAGTACTTTGTCAATTGGTGATCCATTTATCAATGCCTATAAAGTGGCGACTGCCCTACGTCTGAATAAGCCTGATAACAACAATAATGCATTAAGCGCTGAATACACTGAAGATGCATCTAACGAATATTCAGAGATTAAATTGCTGGGTCAAGATGGCAATGCCAAAAACTTGAGTGCGTCGTTTAAATCCAATTCTAAGGCACACAATCGCTTAAAAATTGTCACGATGGCCGATATTGAAACACAAGCTGAAGCCAATACGACCATCGATAAAATCAAAAAAGATAATGATCTTCAAGCCTATCGCCTTTCTTCATCTGTGCAAGGCTGGGAGGTGGACGGACGTGCTTGGTCAACTGGTTTTTATGTGAATTTTGAAAGTAATCGGATTACACGTGCTACAGCCAAATGGGCAGTTATGGGATGCACATTCACTTTATCGCGTAGTGCAGGCATGTTGACTCAACTCAGAATGCAACGCCAGGGCGACTGGGCTCAGCCTTTACTGCACAAGGAGCAGCGTAAATGATTGATGCGATTCAAAAGCAAGTCAATAAAGGCCTTGGTCAGATCCGACAAGCCTTTTTAGGTCTCGTATCCCGTGGCGGTTCCAGTTCGGTTCAATTGGAAGGTTACACCGATGAAGTACTGGAAGATGTTGAGGTTATTCAGCACGTAGGTTTTGCATCTTACATCCCTGAAGAAGTGAAAGTTGTGCTCATCCCTCAGCAAGGCAAAACATCTAAAGCCGTTATCGTTGCCACAAAAGGCGGTGCAATCGTGGTTAATGTTGCTACAGGTGAAACCTGTATTTACGACCAGTTTGGGCATTCAGTTTGGCTCAAAGAAGATGGCACGCACATTACAGGTGACTTATTTGTGGACGGCAATATTGAATCAACCCAAGACATTAAAGCAGACGGTCAGGTTCAGGACCATAAAGGAACCATGCAACAAATACGTGACACATACAACGGGCATGTCCACGGCAATTCATCTGGCCCGAATAAGGCAATGTGAGGTCAGTATGGCAAAGATTGATTTTTCTAAAAAAGACTATGAGTTAGCCAGTTTAGATGAGGCTTTTACTCAGGATGAAATTCAAAGTGTTTTGATCTGTCTATACCAGCACCGTGGTAAGCACTTTTCCCGTCCTGATCAAGGTAGTTATCTATATAAATTACGTCGATCCAAAGATGTGGAACGCAATAAAGTTTTAGCCCGCCAATATGCTGAACAAGCACTTCAGCATTTGGTTCCGAGTCGTTTTCGTTCTATCGAAGTCAGTGCACGTCGCAGTGAATCAGGTCGGATTGATTTAAGCATTAATTTAGTCAAGCTCACAGGCCAATCACAAGTCATTCACTATTTTGTTCCTGTAGGTGTCTAAATGTTCCCAATCCTTAACTTCTATCAAGTTCATCAGATCATTGTTCAAGAGATCCGTAATCGTAAAGGCTTGAGCATTACGGCTGATTCTGATGCTTCAATTCGTGCAGATGGAACAGCTTCAGTTGTTGAAGGCCTATATCAACATCAGAACTACATTCAGCGTCAACTTTTTGCACAAACAGCTGATGAGGCTTATTTATATATTCATGCTGAAGAAGTGGATGTGCCACGTGCTCCAAGTGGTCGAGCTTCAGGTTCAGTAAAGGCCATTTCTAACGTTGAAGTCACCCTGTCAGAAAATCAAAAAATAACTGATGGTAAAGGCCATTTTTATACTGTAACTCATTCCGTTCTATTGGGTGCAAATCAAGAGACCGTTGTTTCAGTTGAAGCAGATCAAATGGGTGCTAGTTGGAACTTTAGTGGCGATCAGATGATCTGGGTAAGTCCTCCAGCGGGCTTACGTGGCACTGCGGATGTCGTTTCTATTGGTGGTGGTACAGATGTTGAAGATGTAGAGCTATGGCGTGAACGTATTTTAACGCGGAAGCGTTTGGGTTCGCATCGTGATCGGCCATTAGACCTTGAAACTGATCTGAAAGAAGTACCTGGCGTAAAGCATGTTTATGTTTACCCAAAACGTCGCGGACTTGGTTCAATGGATGTGGCTATTACTGCTGCGGGCAATCCTCCTGCTCTACCTAGTCCTGCTTTGATTTTAGCGGCTCAACTTGCCCTTGATGCAACCGCTGGCTTTTGGGCTGATTGCCGAATTTACTCCCCTACACTTCAACTTGTAGATGTTACTGCGACAGTGACAGGTGTAGGCGTGGATTTAGAAGAAGTTCGCAGCATTATTCGAGAATATTTTGCGGAACTTGGTCCAGCACAGACATATCAGGAATCCGTTTTAAATGCCCGAATTATGAATGTTTTGGGCGTTTCTGATGTAGTGCTCACACCGTCTAGTAATGTAGTACCCGTGGTCAACTGGATGCACACCTATTGGCTTCGTTTAGGCAATCTTGATGTGAGATATGCCGTATGAGCCTAGAACAAACCACTGAGCTTTATGCATCCGTTCTACGTCAGCTTTTACCTGAAGGTGTATATGACACGGCTGAAATGACCCATGTTGCAGATGATATTTACGCCCATGCGAAAGCCTTAGCACAAGCCGATATTGATTCACATCGCCTTCTTCAAGTTTTGGAAACAATTCCAGTCGATCTATTAGCTGATTACGAGCGAGAATACGGCTTACCGATGCAATGTATGGTGCCAGGTAGTCAAACGATTGAAGAGCGCATTAGCGTTTTAAGATGGATTCGACAGCACCGTAATGTGATGAATCGTGAGTATCTTGAACAGATTTTAGCGATTTTTGATGTCACTTTGGTCGATGTTGTTAAGCACCGCCCAATGCTATGTACGGCCCCTTGTACCTCTCCAGTAAATACAGAGCGTTTACGTTACAAAGTTTTATTGAGACTCCAATACCCTATGACCGCTAATATGAGTTGTATTATTGAAAATTATTTGCCTGGTTATTTACGGGTTGAATGGGTTGTCGATATGCCATGGAGTGAGTGGATACTTAATTCAGGATATGAACTGGTTGACGATAATATTCGTTATAGTGCTTATAAAACTAATCAGCGCGACTATTTTGATAGTTATGCTGACTTTGTTCTGATGACTGGCTTAGTTCGTTCACTTCATGATAGTGACATGCAACAGTGGCAAGCCGTGAAGGATGCTATTAAAATTATCACGGATATAGCAAATTACCATGAGATACGTATTGTGGATGAGACTATTGAGATACTTCCTAAATACAATAAACCGTCCTTTTACCATAACAATGTTCAGTTTTATGACCCCAACCTTGGTTGCGACGCATATTATTCTAATCCTTATAAATTAACCTGTTCATTTACAGTATCTACACGCTATCCAGGGCGATATGAGTTAGTGGTATATTTCGATGATTATGGTTTTTATGAGTATCTCACTGCTGAACCGATAGTAGAATTAACTTGGAGTCAAGCTGAAGCACAAAAAACATCTATTACACTTAATTCTGTAGCTGCTCAAATTATTGCTAATACTAAATCTCCAGATCAAAAAATTTCATTACTAGCAGAAGCATATGTAGAAACAGTTGCACAAAGTATATTTGTTTCTAATGAGTCTAAAAAATCTGTAAAAATATCTGATCTGCTCTCCCAATTTGAACTCAATAAAACATTAAGAACTTAAGGAACTATCATGAATCGAATTGATAGCGTAAATGCTCGTCCAGATGGAAACGGTGTGGGGAAAAAGGGCTTTCACGATAATGCAGATTTATCAGGACAAGATGCTACGTATGTAACACCAACATGGCTGAATACAATCCAAGAAGAGTTATCTAATTTGCTTGAATTACACGGTATTCAGCTTGATCCCAATGACAATGCTCAACTCTATGGATTGCTAGCAACAGATGCTGACTTACTGGCTTTATCTGAAGCTGTAGAACAGCGTATTTCTGCACTTGCAGCAATCACAGCTACCAAAGCGGCCTTAGATCAAAGTGTAAGCTATTTAATGGCCGAACTTGGTCAACACAAGGCAGCTTCTAACCCGCATCCACAGTACTTGTTGGCCTCAACATTTGGTGTGCATCTTTTAATGACTGCAAATAACCAAACAACCCCAATTGATGATAAGCACAATGTTTTGGGTTGGAATGGTGTGGACGGTAACTGGGTTCTTAGTACTGGCACAATTGATTGGGGGAAGTCACGATCTGGGTCAATTGAGTTTTCACCATTTCGTGCCTATGGAACATTCTTGCTAAGATCATATATATCAACAGCCGATGGGTACAACATTAATGTTCGCGTTTTAGATGAGAACAATAATTTAATTCAAGCATATCCAATCGCAAGTTATACAGGCGGTGCAAAGACAGTTGAAATTAAAGAAGTCTTCAACATCCCTAAAAATGCGAAAGCAATTATTGATTGGAGCGTTCGTGCTGGTTATGTTAAAAAAGCCGCATTATCCATCGGGCTTTATGTTGATGATCGAGTAAAAGTATTTACACCTGTAGGTCTTACCTCTATTGTTGACAATACTGACTTTTCGGAAAGTAATAGCTCATCAGCTGAAAGTGATTATTCTAGCTTCCCTAATTACCAGTGGTTCTATGCTGATGTTTCTGGTCGTTACTTTGAATTAAGTGCTTTAAGTACTTTAGAAAGCCCTGTAAACAAAATACCACACTACAACCGAAGCTTATTTGCATCCAATCTTAATGAAGACTTGTTCATCGTTGTACAGGTTGCCAAACAAACAATTGAGTCTGATTACACACCATTAGATACTCAATTACTGCGAGCACAAACGGATGAAGGCGGTAATGTAGTTGTTTCTGTGCCATACGCAATGCGTAATATCGAAACACCAAATGCTGAGACGCTTGTTTATACATTTGCATACTACGATGATGAAATTGTTCTTAACGGTCACACTTTCCCAGCAGGAAGTCTAAACGGAGAACAAAAGATATATTCACGCCCATAATCAAAAAGCCGTGTGATCACACATGGCTTTAATTAAGTGCAGAATCACTGCAAAATATTAAGTGCAGAATAAAAAACAAATTAGTGCAAAAAAAGCCGAAAACTTACACTATGAAAATGTGGCGGCTTTTGTGGTGAAGTGTGGCAAAAATGTGGCAATAAAAAAGCCACTTTTACAAGTGGCTGATTTATATAAAGAATTTTGGTGGAGGTGGCGGGAGTTGAACCCACAAACATCAAACACAATAAAACTCAATCAAACTCAGACCTTTTGAATACAAGGGTTTGCACTTTTAATTTCTAATAGAATATGACTGTTTTACACGTCAGTCTGTCAAAAAACCTGTCAAGACCTTATTCATTTCAACTAGGCATTCTGTAAATGGTTCAGATGTCTTTGTAAAAAAGTAGTCATTCAATAAATCAGTCTTACCTCATTTTCATTAATTCACACACTGCACACATACAGTGACATGCACCTTTGTCGAAATCGAATGTGCCGTGCAACCTGACAGGAGGAGGCACAGCAATAATGCTTTGATCATGATAGAAACAAAGCCTTTTCTTTAGCACGTCGATTCACAAGCCCTTGCATGCGTTTACCGCCTGCATTCACCCATACATCAAACTGATCTGCAGCACCACGAATATCATTGGCATTCAACTTTTTAACCAACGTCGATTTGCTAAATGCATTAGTCCCAATGTTGTAGGCAAGTGATACCAGTGCGTCGAACTGATTTTGATTAAGTTGCACTGTGACTGCCTTATTTACAGTAGCTTCAAACTTCTTTAAATCATGTGCCATGTATGTCTTAGCTTGTGCTTCCGTGCAGGTATCACCTTTCATAACTTTAATGCCGTTCGGATAAACTGTGGTACCGAAACCAATCGTCCACACTCCCACTCCATCGTCATAGGCAGTAAGTCGCTTACCCTCGAAACTACAGATGAGATCTACACCAAAAGGGCTAACGGCCATCTGGTCGATCGCAATACCCAACATATCAGCCACTGATGCATCTGTAGCCGTTGCAATCACTTGATTCGCAGCATCAACTTGTTTTTGAGTAAGTGTTCCACCGCTGATCTTTCTTAAAAAATCATATATCTGTTTCATTTTCACTTACTCACTTAAACATTGCTTTAAAAGCCGAACGAATTTCAAAAATTAACTCACCAATGGTTTTACCACGTAATAGCTGGATTGCTTGATACCAGATGCCAATTAACAACATTCCAAAAATCGCAAAGATTAGCATCACAAAACCCTGCGTCATATGCGAATAGACATGCCAACCATAGTATTCAATGAATGCTGAACCGCCATACAGACTAATTGCTACGCTGAAGGTGAATTTCATAATCACACCCAAAGTGATTTTAATTCGCCCTTCTGTATCGATATCACCACTTAATGTAAGGGCAAAAATTGCCCCAACCACTGCAGCTATAATTTTAAAAAGCCATGGTAGGCCCTTGATGCTTAAAGGGTCATTCATAGACCACTCCTAAATTTTGGCAATAAAAAAGCACCCGAAGGTGCATAAAATCCAGACTAAGTATGTGAGCCATTTATAAGGCTAAATCTCTTAAATAAACCTGCTACCCAATTGTTGACATTATTAAAACTCCTTATATTCACCCAATCTATACCATCATTAGATCCCTGAATAATAAAATCTTTTGGCGCTCTTTTTTGCCCCGCAGCACCGCCATCAATTGAGTTTTGGCACCAAACCCTGAGCTCTACTATTTTTTTTGCCTCAGAAAATTGCAAAGTTAAAAAATGAGGTGGTACTGTCCCTGAGTTACTAATCCATACTTTTGATTGATCCGTAGTATTACCATCGAGTAATTTTTCTGGGCCAAATTCCGGATAGGAGCTGCTTGCCGTTATTGGGGTCGTTGGAGTTGTTATATCTTGTCCACCATCCTCCAAGGACATCTCAATTTCTTGCATGCAGGTAAATGAGCTGTCACCATTATTTGCAGTGATATGGATCCGAAAATATTTAAATGAAGACACAGTTGAAACGAATAACTCGGGGCTTAGCTTTTCAATACCATTTCTTATAGAGCCTATACGTATATAATATGATTCGGGCGGAGTAATTTCCGTGTCAATATGTTCACGCACACCACCTGCTAAAATTGCTTTTGGCTCTGGTAGGTTCGCAACACTAATTGGATTTAATGAACAATAATAGCGTTGCTCATCAATAAACCCATCTAAGTCCCATGCTATTTCTAATCGATTAGTCATTTCTATACTCAACAGTTAAGTTATATGGCGCTGAGAAGAATTGTGACAATTCAACCAAGTGGATAAATGGCGCTGCACATTCATATCCATCACGTAGAGACTTCAATGTGATTTCAATTGTTCGGGTGTTTGCATCCCATACACTTGAAGCGTGGGTATATGTATTTACAGCACCAAGGTTCAAACTCTGCGTTCTTAAATCCACATTGTTTTCATCTCGCTCAACTAAAATCAATTGATACGTCACCCCGCTCTCAACCGCCACCCCGCCATCAAACCAACTGAGAAAATCCCCACCAGTCTGCTGCAATCGATTACGATCAACCCAAGTTAAAACCAAATCAGTTTCAATTTCTTCAGGCCAATACTCACCATTGATTTTTACATTTGCAGGTGGATAAGGTCGGTTTGCTAATCCCACCATTTCGATTGCATGTGCCGTTGCTGATCCAAGCGCAAGCTGTGCCGATCCCGTCTTGGTGAGTGACTTCACATTGAGCGATTCACCCGCAAAGTAATCCGTCTCATCCAGTGCAATGTAGTCATCACAGAATAAGATCATAGAACCTGCAGCATGATCCTGCGGAACGGTATAGCTCACCCCACGTTTGACCGTAATCTCAGTTTCACTGATGGCGGTCACCGCCATATGCTCATCATTGACCAAGATCCATTTACCCAGCTCAATTTCTTCTAAATCCTCTACTTTGCGAATAGCGAATGTCGATTCCATTTTCCCTATGGCCTGCGCCAATTCTGCACTTGGGCAATAATCCAACGTTGCTTTAGACGCATAGCCTGAACCTGAATCCACATAGATCTCAGCCGACATGGCATTTTGTTGGCCACGTGGTGCCACTACAGCAACGCGTGACAAAGTAGGCTCATCTGCAAGCTCTGCATTCACTTCTGACTCAGTGGCAAATTGCACTGCGTCATAGTATTGGAGCTCAAGTACACGGACATGAGGATTATCAAGCGGCGCTTGATTGGCTGGATTCTCATAGGGTGGTACATAAGGCACTACAGAGTTCATCGGGGTACTAAACACATCTTCAATGGCTTCAATCGTTGCCCCAAAGTTGTGGTCATCCCCATAGTCAATTGAATTGACGCGCATCACCGCCCCATCCACTCCATGTGCTGCCCAATTCCATTGAAAGGCATTACCCTCTTTCAACTGCAATGCCGTATCAGGATCGACATTGTTTAAAGTCACAATTTTTAAAGGACTGGAAAGCGCTTTTAAATCACGTTCAGCAGCTGTATAAGCGGTCTTGGCATTGGTAAAACCATCATAAGTCACTGACTTATTCACCAAGCCATTTTGAGCAATACGTGCAGGATCTTGTGCTGTCACCGTGGCATCTTTGCCTGTTTCTTTCTCCCAATAGGTCACGGTGATCTGATTGATTTGCTCTGCTGCAGTACGAATTTCATAATCTGAAATCTTCCCGACATTCGATTCATCAAGTGTTAGTAAGTCATCTGCAACATAGTCATCACGAATCAGGGTTAGTACCCACTTATTGGTGCGACTGTCTACCATACACACCGCATCGATGTGCTCACAAATCAAGTCGATGATTTTCTCAATCTCGCCTTCATCATCAAACACAATCGACATATACATGTCTTCTTGATTAAGCACCGCCCATGCATTTAAAAAGCTGTTTTTATCCAGCATCTCTTCTGGTTGCCCCATCCCCCAAGCATTGTTGGTGATGCAGGTCCACAGCATGTCTGCTGGGTTCATGTCTGGTTCACCTGAGCGCACCCCAAACCATGATTCAAGATTAAAGATCGTTTCGGCATCATCAGTAATCGCCCAAGGTACATAGGCGCCTAAATCCACATTGTCCTCAGGCGTGTTGTCGGCTTGCATCAACAAATTATTCAAAGTGATGAAGTCAAAGTCAGCACGGGACACGGTATGGGTTTGATGGACGGCTGTGTTATGAAACATTGCCTGAAACTGTGCAATTACCGCTGCCGTGACATCACGACCATCATGCATCGGCACAAAAATGCGACGGCTATTTTCAGTTTGATGCGTGTTTAAAAAACTTTCCGCATTACTGATCATGCTTGAAATTGAAGAGCCACCCACTTGTTGTTTAGCTTCAATCCATGAAACGGCACCAGGTGCATCTGTTTCTTGAAAGTTGAGATAGTCTTTAACATACAATTCACTATCAAAGAACATCAACCGAATATTGACTGTTGAGCCATCATAAACCGCAACCATATCTCCAATCAGATACATCAATCTTGCAACACCAGAAGTGAAAATTTGAAATATCTGTGGCGTCATAGAAACTGAGCTGTCCATCGCAATCACGATGTTGGTCACACCATCAATAAACGTTGGCTTAATTCCATTCACATATGAAAGACGGTATTTCCAATCTTTCATATAATTGGATGTGCCAATGTATCCTTGCTTCCAGACAAATGAGCAAACACCACGTGAGGCAGGGACATTCCCTACACCTAGCTTTTGTTCTAAATAGGGATCCGGTAATTGGCTTGAAGAACCCGTGTAATAATTAAAATTACCGGTTACCCCGCCACCACCGCCCACATCTGTACCACCAAATAAATTTTGCTGCGCAATACGGCTTGAGCCATTGCCCATCCCGCCATACCAGGCTTCTTTATCCTCCACCCAAATTCGGCGAAGAAAGCACCCTGCGTGGGCAAGAACCGCTTGCCAACCTGCATAGTATTTATGTGCGTATGTCTGTTTTTTCCCACCGCTCATTATGTTCTTCCCGTGCAATCTCAACGACTTTTAAAGCCATGGCATCTTGTGTATCAATCAGCTTTTGGGCATCAATCCCATTGGCCAAGAAATCTGGCCAGTCCCAATGATGGGCATCAAAAAAGGGCTTAACGCCCTCTTTTCTGCAATACTTCGCAGCCCGAATATGTCGAATGTAAATTTTCATTTTTTCAGTGCCACCGCCTTTTGATCACCAAAATAGGTATAGGTTGGCGCGACATCCCGTGAACCTAGCACCACCTTGATTGGTGTCCCATATTCAACGCTAGGGGCTTCAACCTCACCCGCCACTGTCCGCGTCTTCTGATTCTTGATCATCATCAAAGATACTGCGACCGATACAATCATGGTCACGACAGCAAAAATAATCTGAGGCCACATATCACACCACCTGTCGAACCAATGGGTTATCACCCGGAACAAAAGGAAAACCGCCATAATTTGGCAGATTGGCATAGGCCTTACATGCATCTGGTGTTTTTAAGCACCCGGGATAAAGCGTCACATAAGGCACGGCTTCTTCAGCGGAGCGAAGTTCAGCTTCAGCAATCGGGATTGCATCAGCTGCTGCATTTTTTTCAGTTTCAGCCAGTGCAAGCGCATCCACTAAGTCCTGGTAATTTGGATCTTCAGGAGCTGCATTATTCAATGCCTCAAGCGCTTGATTATAGGCCGTTTGTTTAAGCACCAATGCAGCTTGGGCATCTGCCAATGCTTGAGTTTTTAAGGCAATGTCATCCATCAATGCGGTGTATTCAGCTTCACTCAGTGCAATGTTTGCAAACGAATCAAAGCGCCGCTTTAAAACAAGCTGATTGCCCTTGCTGGTATCAATGGTAATCAACACCCCGCTTGGATCTTCAATCATGCCAATCAGAAAATAATTGTCCGCATAGGCTTCTAATCCACGAAGTTCCATGTTCAGCTTATCCACGCTTTTAATGGTGGTTTTCACCGCATAATTTGCCTTGGCCAAACGACAATCCTGATCGAACAATCGATATGGGCATGTGGCTTGAATCTTTCGAGTCACCGCATTACGCCCCACCTTGGTGTATTCCGTTTCAAATTGAAGTTTAATGCCTTCATCATGCGGTTTGACTTTGGTCAAGCGACCTGACCAGAACTGGCGAAATTCAATCCCTTCATAACTGAACATTTGAACCGTGGTGATTTCTTCGAGTTCAGAACGGGAAAGGTTCTGTGCAAACACCGAAAGCAATGAAAATTCTATCTCCATGGTTTGTTTTTCTAAGTCTCGTCCAGACTTATGCGAACCACGTTTAATCACGTGCGGCTCATACACCACACCCGCATGCTCAATAAAGGCATCTCCATTGGTATAGGCACGCTGTACATTGCCTGTTTGGAAGAGATACAGTTCCCGCTTGGCAATGGTTGATTGCCCATTGCCGAGCAATCGAGTAAAAAATTTCATCATGGCTCAATTTCCAAAATGGCAACTGAAGACTCAGTGATGCCAGCACCTTTATATTGAATATCCACAGAATCGTTATTGAGCCGATGAAGGCCCAAATAGCTGATCATTCGAATATCCACAGCAGCTTTATTGAGTGCCGGTGTAATGGTGAGTCTCAGTGTGTTACTGGTTTGCACTGCATTTGAAATGCTATGTGCAGTCCAATTGCCTGACTTGTCTTGAATGGCGATATGCTTTCGATTCGAGGCATATTCCTGGTACTGGTTCAACTCAACGTCAATCACAGTTGAAATCGTCCCAGTACTTTTGACATAGAAATTGCGCTCAAATGTTGACAACCAAAATGCGCGATATTGGCCCAGTCGGCGAAATAGAAACTGTCGATATTCAAATAAGGCTTGCTGACCTTTCATCACTGATCGCATCGGTTTGCCGTAACGGGCATGTAGCCAGTTGCTATGCTGATCAATCGGCCCTAAACCAAAATCAACCACAGTCTGGTGCTGAAGTACTGTGACATTTAACGCATCTCCCTCAAGCAATAAACGCTTGAAGTAAATGTCATGTCCAAGAAACTGTGTGGGTACTGATGCTTGAAGATACGGTGCATCCATCACCTGAAATTGAAGGCTCGGTTGGCCGTAAACTGCATTGATGGGTGCCGACACATCACCCAAAATAAAGCCCACTCGAAGTGGGCGTATTGTGAAGCTCTGCAAGGTGATCGGTTCATAGAGTTTTAGACCATTGGCTAGCACCTCTTTGATTTCAACGACAGCTAGACCGTCCTTATGCTTAAGCAATGCTAAGGAGTCGTTTCGGTAATCATAAATTGAAGTTTCACATTCAATAAAATCACCATCCACGCTACCAATACGCTGCCACTCAACATCAACAGGAATGGCCCACAGTTTACGTAAACCTCCCCATAACACATTGAAGTTCTGCGCCACAGCCTGACGTGCCACCACATAATCAATATTCAAAACTTGAGATGCGGTTTCACGTAAAGCTTTTCGTTTCTCAGTGCCATTATGTGAACTGTTGACGTAAGTTTGAAAACCTAGACTTTCAGACGACCCCACAAGCGTGCACTGGTCCAACAAAACCAATTCACCAAAAAGTGTAGTTTGGATTTTCATGATACTCCTAGTGCACGCTTAAACTCTGACGGGTTTGCTTTAATTTGATTAAGGATAATCTGACCACCAGCACTACCGCGCATATAATTACCCACCAAATCATCCTGTTCGATTTGATTAATGATAGTAAATCCTTGCGTGCTAGATGAAGAGTTTTGCTGCGGCTGACTTGCTAAATAATTAGTCAAATCTTTATTTTGCTGTGGATTCAACACACGCTCACCACCATCCAACAACCATGTTCCTTCTTTCGGAATATTATCTATACCGTCGTGGGCCATACCAACAGGACTCATTGCTGACACAGCGGCTTGCAGAAGACCTGTTTCCATTGTTGCCATTGCGACCGCTGGCAAGTTGTATGGAAATGGTGCTGATGCCCACGCTGCTGAGATGGCAGTATAGCTATTCATTGCAGTAGAAAATAAAGCCGCTCCTTTTTGAATCCCTGCAAGAACCGCATAAGCAGAACTTGATGAGTCAACAAGACCCATCATCATGCCTGCAAAATCAGCACCATACTGAGCACCATACGCCATTTGCATACCTAAGCGCTGCTGCTGGTATTCCTCCTCAGTAATCAACATTTGAGCACGCGCTTCAGTAAGTAGATCCATGTCTTGCTGATATGGAGACTTTTCAAGCCCCATCATGGACTGATAATCCCCCCAAACCTGCTCACGCTCTGAGTTTTCTTCCACTCCCTGCTGAATATTCGCCTGCTTTACCAGCGCATTTTTCATCTCTGGTGAGTATTCTGCAGTATTAAGAATTTCTTCACGCACCAATGCATAGTATTCACGAGCGTAGTCGCCTGCGGTCATCCAGTTTCGACTAGCTTCAAGCAGTTGCTTTTTATCACTCAGCTCTTTTTGTTTCTGAGCTTCCTGATATTCGGCAACGTCTTTTTGATATGCGGCACTCTGCATTTCAGTGTATTTCTTGATTGCAGAATCATCGTCCGCAAACGCAAGTTCAATAGCTTTGATTTTTTCCTTATGATCAAAGGCTAACTGCTGATCTTCGGTAAAATAGGTTTGCTGAACAGTCTGTTGATTTTCTAAAGCCTGTTTGCGAACCTCCTCTAGCTCGCCCCAATATTCAGACCAATCTTTAAGATTTGCAGCAGCATCGTTAGCTAAAATACCTGAGCTTTTATTTGATGACCCACCAAGACCGACTAACCACTTATCGATTAAAGGCGCATATCCTTTCGCCTCTTTTGTCTTAGCTGCCGATCCTGTAAAACCTTTGGATAACAGATCTTTTGTTCCTTTTACCCCTGCGTTGTAGGCTGTAAGTGCATCAGTCCAATTTCCAAAAATTTCAAAGGATGCTGCTAAGTCTTTTGCTGCTGCTTCGGCTGACTTTTTAACATCATAAGAATCTGCAACAGTAAGACCATGCTGCTTTCTATAAATACTGGTGGTTTGAAAAGGCCCTATTGCACCAGTAGGACTTTTAGCCGAGATAACACCTTTTGACTCTTGCGCCATTACAGCAGCTAGCATGTTGTTTGGTATGCCGAGTTTAGCTCCAACACCATTAAGGTCGTACTTTGCGTTTAACTCGGATACCCTTTGAAGCATCTTTAATTCAGAATTAGTGTATGAGTACTGCTTTTCACTCAACTCTAATTGCTTCTTTTTAGCGCCTTCAATTTTCTTTTCAGACTCTTCACGAGCCTTAGTTTGTTGTTGAATCTTAAAACCGTTTTCAAGCTGAATTAACTCATACTTGGTCAGGCGTTTTGCATAATCAAGACCCGCCTCATCTCGATAATCAGCAACGTATTCAGCCTTCTCACGAGACCAGCCTAACGCCATGTTATTTGCAATGTATTGCGAACGAGCATTTTGATTCTGAATGCCTGTTAGTGCTGCACGCTGTTTCTGGGTAAGTGCAATCCAAGCTTGTGCTTGGTTATTTGTACTCACAGTCAACGCATCACTTTTCTTTGTTAAATTCATCGTCTGAGCAGAAAGAGACTCAACAACTTTTTTCTGCGCATCCATGGAATTTTTTGCACCTGTTGCGGCAACAGCGTGCTTATCCATGTGCTGTTTGTTTTCTTCGCCTACTGTTGTGAGCGAATTAATACGGTTTGCAAGTGTTTCTGCGCTGATTTTTTGATTATCAAATTCTCTAATCCAGCCACGAATAGTGTTTTTAGTGGTTTCGTCTTTTGCCACCACTTCCGCAATTGAACTTGCATAGGCACGTACTTGCTGCTGCGCCTTATTATATGATTCAGTTAAGCCTTTTAGCTCAACCGTTTCCTGATATTTAAATGCACGCTGCTGAGCATCACTTAAATTATTGTATTCAGTGACAAGATCAGCCACCGATTTGCCTTGCTTATCCAATGCTGGTTTAACGTCATCACTAGAATTCTTCATATACAAGAATGCTGCACCTGCGGCAATTCCCTGAGCAGCAAGCATGGCCAATCCAGCAGGACCACCAAGAAAAGCCATTGCACCACGTAATGCAACCATTGCGCCGGTGGTTGTAGATGCTGATGCAGACAACCCAATTAATCCAGCACCAGCACGAACCGAAAATGCAGCTAATTGGGCTAATTGAATACTTGTTGCAACAACAGTTGGCACCAATTTAACTGCCATGGCAGCAGTTAATGCCAAGGCAACCGCTTTGATATCATCCATATTATCTGATACCAGTTGCACTACAGGAACCACGTTATTTACAAGTGTTGCTTTTAATCCATCCCATTGCAGATTTAACAGCTGCACATTTTCTTTTGCCAGCGCCAAGGTCTCAATCATCTCATCTGACATGATTGCATTAGCACGTTCTGCCGCATCACCCCACTTTTTAAAACCCTCACCTCCATTTTCTAATAACGGGATAAGCAAGGAGGAGTCTGAAATAATGGCCTCCATATAGAACTTCAGGTCATTTTGAGAGGCACCGACTTTCTGCAAAGAATCATAATAAAGCTGAAGCGCTTCTGGTCCTGACAGCTTTTGGAATTGCTGAATGGTTACACCAACAAGAGGAGCAATATTTTCAAAGAAGTCAGCTAAAGGGCCGCCGCCAGTTTGCTGAAAATCACCAATACGATCCTGCATGTCTTTCATTTTGTCTGCGAAAGACTCCATGCTAATCCCGGCAGTTTCCGCACCTTTTGCGTAAAACTGAAAGTCTCGAACTGAAGTATTGGCAAGTTGGGCGAATTTTTTAATTTCACTTCCGGTTTGAATAGTTTGGTCTGCAAAAGCCACCATACTGCCTATCGAAACACCTGCAACCGCAGCACCAAATGCAGTAGCTGCAACGCTTGCAATACCAAAACTATCTGCAATATTTTTACTTGAGTTTTTAGCTTGGCGTTCAGCCTGTGTCATTGGGCCTGTAAAATTGCCAATTTTTGTGACCAAATCTAGGGTTAGTCGACCCAATGATGCTGCTGCCATAACTTTTCCTCAGATAATAAAAACCCCGCTGGTGCGGGGTTTTATGATTTTTAATAAATCAAACTTTTAATTTGTATCAGGTAGATTTCTCATCATAGCGTCACTGCAAGTCATATAAACAGAGTTACTATATTCATTCTCGATTGAAACTTGCAATGCCTCATCAATTACTTTTGGCTCTTTATACGCATTGTATATAATTGATTTATAAAATTTTAGCTTCTCGTCGGGCATATTGCTTTCATTTGCAATTTTTAAAGCATCAGAGATCATAACTCCAACTTGTCTACCGTTCATAACTTGCTTGGCATATACAGATGCATCCCCACATATATTCTCAATTGCTTGTTCTTTTGTTTTAATTTCCTTTGCCAGAGAATTCATTGAAACTAAAAGCAATGAGCAAAATATAATTTTTTCCATATCATTTACACCAAGTCATAAACACTATTAATTGCAAGCCTAACACCATAACTACCAGTGCCATCCGAATCCCTCCAACCACCATTGATCACCGCAGGTACGGTTTTATTTATAACTCTTCCAGCTAGTTGAGCTGCCTCATTCTTACTTATGTATCCAACCAACAACCCATTAATTTCCACTTTAATTGCATTTTGATCGTACTTATTAAATGGATCAGAAGAAACTTTTGCATGACACCTCATGAATTTGGATTTTTCTTCTTTTTTTCCCGCAATTTTAGAGAGGTTCTTTTGATAAGCTTGTTCACCGACTATATCAAAATTATAAGCAACTGCCTTTCCACCCATAGATGTATTGTCGCCCATTAAATTTTTTAATAGTTGAGCATCTGTATCGCTCTTATGTTTATCTTGAGCCTTGACTGCCACAATAATGGCTATAACAACAATTATACCAATTACAATCCACATAAATTACACCCACCCTAAATTTATAATTTAGAACAAGATACTAATTCCTTGGACAAAAAGAAACCTCCCGAAGGAGGTGCTTTTTTAAACACAAATAGCTTTTAGAAGTTATAACGTAAACCAGCACGGTAAGTTGTGCCATTCACATCAAGCTCGCTAAGCTTTCCAGCATCATAACACTCGCCATCTAAGCAAGCTTCAGCTTGTTGGTTGTATAACCACTTATAACCAAGGCCGCCATAAAGCGCAAAATTAGGTGTAAATTTATAACCAACCTCTACACCAACAGGAATAGTCAAATACTCAAGATCAACCGAGTCGCCTTCGCTAGATCCATCAACCCACGCATAACCTAAACCAGCAGTACCATTGATGTAGACATTTTTCTCATCATAGAAATTGTAAACACCACCTAAAGAAAACTCTTTAAGTTTAAGTTCATCTTTCTGCTGTTCATATTTAGCAAAAACACCGCCTTTTTCATTTAAGAAATAAGTAGCACCAAGCTCCCAACCTTTAAAACGAAGTTTTACGTCACCTTCATCAATCATACTTCCAGTATAGCCACCGTTTAACGACACGTTTTTCAGTGGTGAGTATGTAGTATGAGATTGCCCAGCTTGGACTGGCGCGCCTAATGGAGCTGGCTGACTATAGTTAACTGGCAATGGACTGTTTGCAAAAGTTGCAGATGAAGCAGCAGCAATTGTTAGTGCTAATAATGTATTTTTCATGTAACCCCCTTAGAATTATGGGAGATAACATACTCATTTTTTAACAAAAAGTCTACACAGCAGAAAGAAACCAACCTAAGTCGGTTCCCCTCCGTAATTTTGCATCATGTATTCCTCAAGCGACATTTCCTGTGGTTGGTCTTCATGAGGCATAAATGACTGTGCTTTTACATCTTTGGCGCCTTTAATGCTTAGGTATGTTGCCATTAAATTACCAAAGCCTTGCTCAATACGCCGACCAATGAAAAGAGAGCCTCGTTTTTGACGAAAGACTCTCCATAATTTTAGCTCTCGACTACTTAAGCTTCGTTTTGCTTCGGCAATTGTTCTTCCTCCGATTCCATTAAGGACGAGTTCGCAGAAGAACTCATCTTCGTCTTGTAGATCCAGTTCTTTCCCGCAAAATCTAAAACCTCGTCAGCAGCAGCATACATAGCCTCAATTACTTCCGTTGAAACAGCACCAGTCTCAGAAATTTTTGGGAAAAACCGTGTATTTTCGTCTTCATATACAACCTGGAAGACTAATGCTTTTTTAAGTTGATCTAGTGTGAGCTCTTGTTTATTTTTCAGCTTCCAAATATCTGAAGCATTAACAATCTCATCATGTGATGCAATTTTAATAAGAATCTCACCACTGACTTCAGCACCATCTTTATCGCGGAACTGAATTGTTTTTTCAACAAAACTACCCACGCCAATCACTTGCTTGGTTGCAGTTAATGTTAATTTAGCCATTATGGAGTCACCACTCGTGGAGTTGTTACAACTGCTGAAGTACGAACAAGAGTGAACGTATAGCCAACCAATGCATCTTGTTCAATTGTTGGTGCGGCTGGGTTGATATAACCCTCAAATGACCACCAAATACGATCTTCTGGCAAGTCAATACCTGCAACAGCCTCATAAGTAGGTGGTGTCTTAGAGTGGCTTGAGCCTACATACCACTTCACCTTTTCACCTGAATCGGCAAGCTCAATTAGTTTTAAATGGCTTGTGTTTGTATCGTCAAGATCAATTTGAATAGAGCCTTCACCTGGATCGCGAAGACCGCGATCATAATCTTTAGTGTCCGAATCTAGGCAGGTTGAATCAATCTTTGAGAACGAATCCTCACCGAATGAAAATGCTTTAGGGCAAGTGAAACGAACCACTGCGCCATCTACTACCGCAAATACTTGTGTACCTTGCGCTTTAACATGTGCCATGAGTAGCTACTCCTCAATTTTAGGCATAAAAAAAGCACCCAGTTGGGTGCTATGTGGAAAATTCTATTTATCGATCTACAAACCAATTCGAATCAAAACCGGTTCGATACATCTTGCTATCTGGGTCGCGCTCATTTCCTCTTAGGCCAGTCACAGTGCACGAATTATCAAGCTCAAAAGCTCTACGAACCGCTTCACGAATATTTCGCAGGTCATCCGCATTCGTTGTATAGATATCAACTTGGATCGTCACATGATCGATATTTGCCGGACAATCTAAATGATTTTGTGGAATACCAGAGATATCCTGCCAGACCAGGTACGGCGGCTTTGGTTTATCTGGTGCCAGACCAAATTCAAATGCACGTAAAATCCCGCCAGATTCCAGATAAGACTTAACTTCATCACTCGCATTAAGTAATGGGAAAATAGGTGCTGTCATATAGCCTCACGTAATACTTTGGTGATTTCAGCATCAAATACCTGTACAAACTTGGTTGTGACCTTATCAACATTATTAGCTAAAGCAGGTCTTAAAAATGGAGTGGCTGGAATCTTGCTGGTACCAAACTCAATAAATCTAAAGTGCCGAGTATCTCCACCACTTAAGCCAGCCGTGCTGACAGAGTATTGATTCTGACCTGCTCCACCTTTCACCCCCACTCGAATCTTAATCTCATTAGGATTACGGCTCTTACCACCTTGGGTCACAATATTCTTATGAATCTTTTCCCGTGTTTCAGGATCATCAATTGCCTTTGCATTGCTACGTGCAGCATCGCGAACAAGATTCATCGCTTGGCGCCCGGCTTTTCGTGCAATTTGCTTGGCTTTTTTAGGATTTGAAAGTTGCTTGAGTTTTTTATTCAGCTCATCCAAGCCTTCAATATTTAACTCGACTGCTGCCATTCTGATTCACCTTCTGCAAGATTGAGCGTCAACCACTCAAGGCCACTTTCATTATCTGGCGCCGGATCACCATCAACCTTCCAGTACTTATCCCGAAAATATAGACGCATGGTTGAATCAATCTGACTTGTCTTTGAGCTGTAGCGAATGCGACAACGTGCGGTCATGCTTGAGTCAATTGCCTGAGCTTGCAGCTGGTCGCGCGTAGATAAAGCCTCATGCTTTCCCCAGACTGTACAAAACTCTGTCCAGGCTTGAGTAATACGACCTGTGGTTTTGTCTTGGGTTTCGGTAAAGGCTTCAATACGAATGCGGTGTCTTAAAGGACCTGCTCTCATCTATACCCCCAGATCTAAACGGTATGGATCAAGCAGCCACAAAGCGCCTTTCGGCAACTCATTTACCGTGGTACTGGTTTCATCTTCCCGATTTTCATAAAGACTACCTAAGATCAGTAAAACAGCAGCTTCAATAGATGGATTGATAACAATGCCCTGCATGGCCATTTTGGTATTGCGCTGAGCTTCTTTTTTAAGGTTTTCAGCCGCAGATAACAGCATATTTCTTGAGACTGGATCTGCAACAAGATTAGCTGCATCGCAACTCTCTTTATATTTCACAAGCTCATAATTTAGCTGGTCCAAAGTGAGAGAAATCGCCTCTGTCCATGCAGCTGAAGTGGCATAAAAAAAGCGGTTCAAATATTGAGCCGCTTTATCTTCTGCCGAATTCAACTTTGCCAAGACATCACCGCCAGTATCTTCATCTACTCGCAAATGAACCATAGCTTTTTCAATGTTAATAACTGGCATGATGTGACCTTACTTTGTTTTAGTTTCTTTAGCTTTTTCTTCTGCAGCAGCTTTGGCTTTCGCCTCTTCTTCTGCCTTTAACTTTTCCTCTTCAGCTTTCGCCTCAGCCTCGGCTTTTGCCTTAGCTTCTGCGTCCGCTTTGGCCTTAGCTTCTTTATCGGCTGCGGCTTTGGCTTTCTTTTCCGCATCAGCTTTAGCTTTATCAGCTGCTACCTGCTCAGGATTAATTGCCAATTTCTTTTTGATGAGTTCACCGGCCGTAATATCTGGAATCTCAGCTTCATCACCTTTGACGTAAACCTTATTTCCAAGCATTGCAGCATCTAAGAATTTAATTTTCATGTTCTAAACTCCAAGGTGAAAGGGCCGGCTGGCCCCTTCATGGTTTTAATTAAGGTGCTGGTGCAGGAAATGCACCTTTTACGAATGCTTCTGGGCGATACACCGCCAATGCCAAACGCTCTTCACAACGAATAGAGATCATGTTCTTTTCAAAGTCATCAGCATTTTCGGTTGAAATCACCACATTTGCATCTTCACGGTCAAAGATTTGAGCAGCTTCAGCAAAACTGCCGGTAAGGAAGTTTCCAGACATTGCAGCGTGATTTGTTTCTGCAACTGGCAAGCCCCATAGACTTGGAGTATTTGGCGCGAACGGGTTGGTAAACAAGTATGCGCCGGTGGTGTCTTTCAGTAATTCAATTGCTGTCCAGTCATTCATATGCAGCACATGACCAGTTGCAAATACATCTGCCAAGGCAGCTTGCAGCATGGCCAAACGCATAGTATCTACGCGAGTCGGTGATGCAATTGTAATTGGAGCTGAATAAGCGGTTGCTTGAGTATAAATGCCATGCAGATTGTTACCCGTGCCTGAACCAAATAACAGTTGCGCATCTTCAACACGCTTAAGGCCATTAAGCAAACGACCATTGATAAAGCTTTGTAACTGAGGCAAGTCATCAAGGATCTGCTTAGATGCTTTAAGCATGTGAGCAATAGTTTTCACACCTTCCAGCACTTCCTCGAATGTTAATTCTGAATATGGCTTGGTGGTGTTTTCAGCTACTGGTGCAGCGTTATTGGTAAATCCAGTTTCACGTAAGTAAGCAATCGCATTACTGGCCGTTTGACCTGGAGCTAATAGGTCACGGATGGTCACGCGCTGATTTGGCGCAGTCACAATACGAGTCGAACCATCAACAGGGTTTACTGCAAATGATGTCAGTGCATTACGGGGAACAGCTACACTGATACGTTTTCCAGAAGTTGCATTGCTTGCAAATGAAATAATCTGCTCATCTTTTACAGCAAGATCACCTGCACGAGCATCCACTTGTGCACCTGGATTACCAGTGCCACCACGTGCAAATAGTTGCTCAGCTTCGCCCAACTTCACCTGTAGGTCATTCTGGGCTTGGCGCAAGTTGTTTAGATCAGTCAGCGTTTTATCTACTGTTTCTTTGGTTTCAGCAGATAGATCATTGGCTTTTTTCGCTTCATTTAAAGCATTTTCAGCCAGTGGTTGAACTTTTTCAGTAAGCGCTTTAAGTTGATTATTTACTTCTTTAAGTGCCGCTGCAGCTTGGTCTTTAGTTTGATCAGTCATGATTTTCATCTCTCAAAAATAAGAAAACCGCCATATAGGCGGTCATAAAATTGCTATCAGGTTTAAGTGCTGAATTTCTCGGTAGCGTTACGCATACTTTGAAGAACACTTTCGAGTACATCATTGCTAGCGCTTGGCGTAGCTTGGTTGGTAGCGCCAGGCGTACCCTTTAAATCTTGAATAAGTTCCCGTCGTGAGCTTCGAGACATTCCCGCTTTGGCAAGCAAGATATCTGCTTTATGGGCAGCGACTTTTTCTTTAGTGAAGTTCTTTGTATCTTCAACAACCACATCAGATGGCAGGAAGGCATCGGCAAAGCCACTATCAATAGCATCACGCCCATTGATCCATCGCTCTTTATCCATATCGGCTTTAAGCTCATCCATGCTAAGACCAGATTTCACATGGTAAATATCAGCAATCGTGTCATCGATCTGCTCAAGGAAATCTGCAGTTTCACGCAAGTCGTTTCGATTCCCCCAAAGTCCGGTCCAGGCATTGTGAATCATAAAGAAACCAGCACGGGCAATCTGAATCTCATCAGCAGCCATGGCAATAAATGATGCTGCTGAAGCTGCCACCCCTAAAACACGTACAGTCACATGACCTTTGTATTCGCGAAGCAGGTTATAAATAGCCAGACCTTCAAATACATCACCACCTGGTGAATTGATATTGACTACAACATCAGCACCATCAAGTGAACGCAATGCCGCACTGATCCGCTTAGCAGTCACACCAGAATCATCCCAGTAGTCATAACCAATCGGATCATAAATACCAATCGTGTTGTCATTTTCATCTGATGCTTTAATTGCAGGATTCCAACGATCAAAAGCTAACGGCGAAACACCACCTTTTTCTTTTGCATTAAAATTAGCGACTGGCAGCAGGTTTCGTTTGCTCATTATTATCACCTTTGTAATTGGTCCCTACTTGATCAAGCGGAATTAATGCCGATTGAATTGTATAAATTTCCCCACCTGCAATAGGCGCTTCGTTTTCTTTGCGTCTGACCTCATTTCGGTTATACCAACCATTGTTGAGTGCAGATGCATAATATTCAGCACGGCCTTTTGAATCTGCCCGCAATAAGCCTTCCACACCAAACTCAACGTAATAGGTTTCAAACTCTGCAGCACCAATCAGGCACCGTGAAATTTCCTGTTCAATATTGACCAGTAATGGACGCAAGGTATTGGTCAGGAATTGCATGTTCATACCTTCAACACTTGAAGCCCATGAACTTTGTTTATCCAAATGTCCAACCATGAAAGGTGGTACCCGGAACCAGCGGCAAATTTCCTCAATTTCAAATGTCCGGGTTTCTAACATCTGAGCTGCTTCAGGGTTCATGGTGATGCCGTGGTATTGCATACCGTTTTCAAGCACCATCATTTTTCCGGCATTCTTGGATCCCATGAATTTATTCATGTTATCTCTGAGTGATTCACGCTGATCCGGCGTTAATTTCCCCTGAGCAGATAAAAGACCTGATGACTGCAACCCATTTTCAAAGAACTTGGCCGCAGCTTCTTCAGCAGCCTGTGCAGCCCCAATAGTTTCACGCGCCTTCTGGACTTTAAATAAACCCATCACCCCATCGATACCAAAACCACGAACATGCATCATGTTTTTTTCAGTGATTTCACGCTTAACACTGCTTTCGGTGTAAGTGTATTTCAGCATTCCATTGGTCTTGTTTCTGGTCACCACCATGTTTTGGGGTAGCAATGGATTCAATGAAATAATCCGGCCTGATGCACTGCGAATAATTTCAATATATGAGTTTCCCCATAAACAGATACTGGCCACAATCATCAGCATGAACCGGCTTGGCGTCATTTCATAGTTTGGTGACCGGCACAAAAGATTGTAGAGCGGATGCTTAACTGCAACATCCCGGCTACCGTCCGCTTTTCGCTGATAAATCTTAAGAGGCAGCGTTGATACTGTTTCTGAAATCAAACTTACACATGAAAAAACGGCGCTCAATTGAAGCGCCGAATCTACAGTTACGTGCTTGCCACTAGATGTGGCCAATAATGCCCTTAATAATTCAGGCTCCAGACTCAGATGCCCATCAAGCCCAAGGAAGCGCAAAGCTGCTTGAGCAAACCGACCCGGCTTCTTTGTACTCATTAAACACCTACCATAATTGGATCATCATAAAATTCATCACCTGTAGGTTCCCCTGCAAGCACCATTGCCCGACTGATGCCCATTAATAACGCTACAGCACCATCGATTTTCTTAAACTTCTTTTCCTTATCTGGGAACTCGGTTTCATTTTTTCCTGTTTTAGAAATAACGTTGCCGATCATCCAACTAAGAATTGGATTTCCATCATGATGAAAACGACCTGCAGCAATAGCAGCTTCTAGCTCCTTCATTGCTGGTGAGAATGTCTTTGTAGTTTTGGGCATCTTGATTGAGGTATATCCGGCATCATCCACAGTTTTAGCAATCTGGAAGCCGCCCCACTCATCGTAAGGAACCTCAGTCAAAGACACTTGCTGAGCATCTTCGATTAATTCCTTTGCAATTTGATTTAGGTCATTCTCATAGCCATCACATACATTCAGCAGGCCTTTGTTGAACCACTTCTGGTACCGCTCAACCACCTGCTTTTCATCACCGCTATAAACCGTGTCTTCAGGTAAATAGAACTGCGGATCTATACAGTAGTAATGCAGTCGACCATCATCTTCTATTCGGTAAAACAGGTTGATACGTGCCGCAATATCAATTTTTGATGATAAATCGACACACATCATGCACGGCGTTGCTTCAAAGTCATCAATATTTAGGTCTGGATTACCGCAGGCCTTCCACTTTTCCATGTTGAAAAATGCAGATTTTGCTGATACCCAAACATTTAAGTGCTTAGTTTTAAAAGCACCTTGCTTTGATGCATTCTGAATTGCCCGGCGTTGCTGAGATTCTAGGTAGTCCGAATAAACAGAAACCCCATAATTGGGGTTTGCTTTGGCCAATACTGCCGGATCTGTCCAGTCATCCCCCTCATCAATGGTCCATATCCAGCCAAACAGCTCATCATCTGGCACAGTATCCAGAAGCATTTCCTGCACACGTGCACGTAAATCATAACAAGGACCTTCAATATTGAAACCAGCTGTTGTGATTGTGAAAATCATAGGCTGTCGACGTGCACCCATACCGGTCTGCATGGTGTCATACAGCGCAGATGTTGGATGCTCATGGAATTCATCGACTACAGCACAATGCGGTGACTGGCCATCAGGCGGATCACCAATGATAGGCTCAAAGATAGAACCTTCATCTGGAATCTCTAAGCTACCTGCATTAATAAGTACGCCAGCTGCTTCAATGAAGTCTGGCGAACGTACCGCCATTAAGCGTGCAGGTTTAAAAACTTCCCAAGCCTGTTTCTCGGTAGTGGCACCCGCATAAACCTCTGAACCAAACTCACCATCATTGGCAAACATGTTAAGAGCCACGCCAGCAGCGATTGCAGACTTACCGTTTTTACGCGGCACCTCCCAATAGCTCTCACGGAAGCGGCGGTACCCATCTTTTTTACGAACCCAACCAAATGTGCAGCCAATACCAAACTTTTGCCAGGGCTCAAGCGTGATACTTAGGCGCTTCATTGCCCACTCACCCTTTGTATGGGGCAGCAACTCAATAAAAGCGATCTTCTTTTCTGCTAGTTTTGGCTCAAATTTATAAGGAAAATCTTTGTTTTTTGATTTAATCAGGTCATCTAAGTGGCGTTTACAAGCAAGTTTCACCCACTTACATGCAGGTATTTTTCCTGAAACAACCTGCTTTGCCCATCTATTTGCAATGCCAACGTTTGGGAAAGCTGTCATTTCGGCCTCGCTACATATTCAGCACCTGCGCAAATTTATTGGTTTTAGGTTTATTACCCCCACCACCTAACCGCCCCCGGGAAGATGGATCCAGACCCAGCATTGCTCCAAAAGAAGCCATCTGTTTTGATGCTTCATTCACTGCAGTTAAGGCTGGATTTTTAATCGTACTGCCTTGCGCTGTTTCTAGGGTAGGTCCATTCTCGACTACTTCTTTTTGGGCTACGCGCAAGTTGTGATAAGCCATGCAGAACATTTCCACGTTGTGCATATCTGTAATTTTAAGAACTTTGTTTTTTAACAGCTCTGGAATAACCGAACGCCACATCATGTCAGCGTGCTCCATTGTCGAGAGATATTCCGGCACATCAATATCAACGACATCTGCGAATTCAGGCACATTGGTATTGAGAGGACGTCTGCCCGGGTTGCCAACTGCCCGTTTTGCTTCCTGCGGTTTTGGCTTTCGACCACGCCCAGGAACAGAAGAAACTCCACCCATTTGTCAACACCCTGAATTTTTAATTTCGCGCACGTAAAAATGAACGGAGGGGGGCGGTCATTTAGGCAAAGACCCTGAACTTTTTACCCACCCCCTCCCTACCAGCGACGGCGACGACTATCTTCGTCTATATCCTTTTGTGCTCGCTTAGCTTCTTGTTTAATATCTCGAGCTAACAAGCAAAAATCTGTAATGTCGGACTGACTAACTCGCTCACCGGAATGAATCTTTGCAACAGCATAGTCATGTACCATCTGCTCTATTGTTTGCTCACTCATCACTTCTTCCCTTCGTTTGCTGTCTTCTCTCTATGACACGGCGCACACAATGACTGTAGATTGTCTGGGTCATCTGTACCACCATGAGCCTTAGCCTTAATGTGATCAACGTCTGTAGCCTCAGCCACACGCCCAGCAATGGCGCATTTCACACAGAGATAGTTATCACGCTTCAATATGCTTTCACGCAGTACTCGCCATGCATAACCATAGCCACGCGCCGTAGTTGATCCTGATCGATCTTGGCGTGCTGTCCAGTTACTACGCTTATGTGCATGCTTATCACAATAGCCTTGTTCTCGTGGTGACTTGGTTAGGTTTGGACAGCGAAACTCACGGCATGGTCTGCTCATGATCTATTCCAGTTTGATAGGTGGAGTTTCAATTTCTGGTGGGACGGGCTTCCCTTCAACTTGATTGCCTTCATCGTATTTACTTAGATGGGCGTACTCAGCCTGAAGCAATGCAACCTGTTTTCGAATAGCTTCTTTTCGTTCTGATGCTCGGTCACGCTTAACTACTTTGACATTGGCTAATACAGCTTCAAGTATTTGCTGATCGACAAAATCAGGCATCACTTCAAGACTTAATGACCACAACGGCGACTCAGTATCGCCTCGAAGGGTAATAGATTTGATGCCAGTAAGGTATTGTCCATTACTTAGCTTGACCTTAGTGCCTTGGCATTTACCACCTTTTGGAACTTCAATGGTAACCACTTTTAGTATTTCATCTTTATTGACCATATCTCTTAACTCCGTCTGACGCTTATCAGCTTCAGCTCTGCTTATGATTGACGTCATATCCATCAATCCAAATAAGGCGACTTAGGTTTATCTTCATCATCTTCGGTCTGCATCATCGCTATCAGCTCATTGTTCTGATCCACGATACGAGCCATGACTTTATTCTGTTCTGCCAACAGATTGCTTTGAGCGGTCATCGCTTGGCTTTGGTTGTTCATTGCTTTAAGCATCTCGACCAGTAAGGCGTTCGATGCACAGCCGCATTCTTTCTTTTGCTCGTTCACTTTGCTTCCTTATCCATTCACGGTTTCTTTCACACGATTCACATGTCATCTGAATCACCCAAGGTCACATTGATTTCGTTAAGCAGGTATTGATTGACTTGATCTACAGTGGAGACATTCACAAATACCAACTCAACATCTTTGATTGCCAAACCAGTCTCAGCCTCAAACAATCGCTTACGATTGGCTATGTCCTGGTATAGATCCCACTTAAATGCATCGAGTCGTTCTTGATCGCTTGTACCCACGGCGCTATCTCCGACTTAAATTGATTTGAATATTCTTCATGCGAGTACGGATGTTTGCCATTACTTCATCAATAGCCATCATCTGTTTGCTATTCATGAATGCTCGACTTAGGTTCTGGTACTTCACTAACTCATCGTGCAATTCATTTAGATTCTTTTGGGCTTCTTTGACATCCATACGCACCACCAATAAGAAAAGAAAAACCCCGCCAATAATGCATATTTAGCGGGGTTTTATGTGCCGTAATACGTTCGGCGAATTATTTGGGTAGCTTCAGATCCACATCAGAAATGATAACGCTTGGTCTGAAATCAACTTTGTACTGGTAGGTACTGACACCTTTGCTATTTAGCTGCTCAGAAAAGTAAGTCACATTGTCTGAAATGCCCAGCGAATGCTTTTTAAATTCCGTGTCACTGGTCTTGCAGGTCACATCAACCTTTCGCTCACTAACAGCTTCAAAGGCACACTTGCCTTCAATTGTTAGAACATAATCACCAGTAACACCGTTATAAAAAACGATTCGTCGATCTAATTGAAAGTTGTCTGCTGCATGAGATAGGTTGCGTGAAGCGACTTGCGCATCACGCGAACAACCAACGAGTACTGTTGCACACATTAAACCGACTGCTAATAATTTAATTTTCATTGCTTCACTTTTCTCCGGGCATTAAAAAAGCCCGATCAAATTAATGAGCAGGCTTATATTTTTGATTTTGTATTATTCAACTTCTTTCAAACAATCCCGACACACCTTGATTTCTTCATCATCAACCGTGTAGTCGATCTCAGTCGCACCATGTAGGCCGAATAAGCACATCAGTAATCTAAGCATGATTTTACTCCTGGACAATCAAGCAATCATGTCGCAAGAAATGTCAGTTACTTTTACTTATAAAACATAAATTTATGATACTTATTTCCAAAATAATGTCAGTAATTTTGTCGAACTAAGCAAGATTCCTTCCTGGTTAATCAAGCAATGATCAAGCATTTTAACTTGGTGTGATTACATTAATATTTCTCAGGGCAATAAAAAGCCCACCATTTGGCGAGCTTTCCTTGATGCTTAAGCCTACTCTTTTGAACACTTCACTTCAAACTGGTATTCGTCTTGGGTAACCTTAATTTTAATATTTTTATATTTTCGTTTGTTTGGATCCATTGCCGAGCCAGCCACTTCCTCAAAAAAGCTACGATCATTCATTAGCTCGCCATACGCTTTATAGCCTAATAAAATCTTTTCAGGCTTTTTACCTTCAGCCACTAATTTACCGAGAGTGTCTTCTAGTTCTTTAACAGTTAAAATCGCCATTTCAATTAGAGCTCAAAAACAAAAAGACATTATCACTTAATTTTATGAATAAATAATGTCAAAAAAGCCCACCTTTCGATGAGCTTTAATGCCTTGGTCTCGGTTGAACCGTAATACGACCAGTATAGAAATAAGATACCTTAGTTAGCAGAATAATGCCAACTATTCTTAAATATTGTTTGAAAGACACAATGCTCCCGATATTTTAGGCGCGTAACTCTGAATATGTTGCACGGCGATATTCATCAATCGCATCTGAAGCCTCTTTAATAGCCATCTCAAGCGCAATCACCATAAGATTTTCATAAGGCTTCCATGTGTGACGATACACACTTAAAGACATCTGCTTACCAGATACACCTGCGACAACCTCAAGCCGACCTTTCGCAGTAAAGTTAGACTCATAATCAGGATCTAACGCAAAAACCATCACCATCTTTGCTACCAGCCATGAAAGGTGATAAATCGCAATTTGCTCAGGCTCGCGCTTCTTATCCACATATGCGGCATCCATCATGATTTTAGCCAAGTGATTGCGGATATATTCGTAATCACCCTTTGAGCATTCACCAAAGATGATGACTGATGCAACAGACTTGGCAAGCTGGCTACCCATTGCAGCAATAGCGCCTAATCTATCCTGATAATCAATAGGCTTTTCCCCAGTGCTATGCCCTTCTTGACCAAAAATAGGCGATTTAGCTGTAATGCCTTGCGCCAACCACTCAAAGTTTTTAAATTTCTCAGCCACTACTGCATTCATCCTATTTCCCTCAAAACTTCGCAAATCTTTTAAAAACCAACATAGCTGCATCACGCGCATGCTCATTCGTACGTTCAATCCAACCGGTGCGCTTTTTAAATACATCGGCCTTTGTTTTGGTTGAATTAGCAGCCGGATGAATCATTAAGTAATTCAACTCTTGCTCTTTACACCAATCTTCCCAAATCTGAGCATCACGTTTTACTGATCCAACACCTTGGGCTTTCTCACGACCACCAGTAAACCAGGTGCGCTGCCGAGCATCTTCAATAAATAAACAGACGTTTTCTTTTCCATAGTGCACAACAAACTCAAGCGTTCGACTCATGGCCTGAGTAATTGTTAAGGATCTAACTTCAAATAGTTCACCGCCATTGCCTTTGTCTTCTGCCACGGCGTAACCTGTGTTCACACCCGTATCGATGCCAATGAGATACTTAGTCATTCAATACAAACCCCCCATCACCTTTGCAAAAACACACATAGCCAACTTGAACAGTTAAATTGCGGTACCCGATGCCTTTGTCAAAATCAAAAAGCTTATCGCCGTGTATAAATCTCAAGTTTTTAAAGAATGGTTGTGCTGTAAAAAATGCTTCAAATTCTTCAGTTCGATCTACTAGTGGGATTACTTCCACATCAGCACACAAACACATGAACGGCGTTCCATCATCTAAACGCCCATATACACGACCATCTTCAACACGATCCAATACACCATATCCAGCGAAGCGTTTGCCTGAATAAATCGTTCTTGATTCACTTATAAAATCTACTTTTACGCGATCGCCTGCTTTCATGCTGTCACCCCAATCTATTTTAATTTAAATGCTTCATTCACATGCACCTCTGAAACTCTCGTATTGGGGCTAACGTGATTGCGGATATCGGTTACATGGTCGGTTCGGTTGTGGTCGGCTAGAGCGGCGCGGAGATCTTTAAGATCAATCACGACCTCATAATTCATTTCTAAATCAGAAGCACAATGAAAGTCTGATGTCTCCCAATCCTTCAGGGTGTGACAAAAATAGGTGTGGAACTCCTCCGAAAAATACGTGTCTGTATCACCCACATAATGAGATGCTGTCCGGTCAGGCACCCCATCCACAATTTCCCGCATTTGTTTGATTGTTAGATTCACGCCACTCTCTCCCGTTGTTCAATCGCTTCCATTGCTAACTTAATTTGCTCATAACGCTCTTTTGAGCATGGTCTATTTTGTTGGGTTATTTGCGATATGAATGAATGAGCTACTTTCAACTCTCGACATAGATCACCACCACGGCCCTTGCGTTCTTTGCACCACCGATCCAAAGCTTTAATCTCTGCAAGCGTTGCCTGATCCTCCTTTTGTCGAGCACGCTTCTTATGAGTTTCTGATACAGCGCCTGCCATAATTTCATGCATGGTCTTTTGGGGTTTTGGTTGTCCGTTGTTCCACCCCTTATGAAGCTCACCAGAGAAACCTTGAGGCAATTCATTCACTTCACCGCCACACGTTAAAAACAACTCCAAATCACTCTCAAGCTGTTCACGCAGGGTCTTCTTTTTCTCTAGTTCCGAAAATGTGGTGTTTTTACCCGCTTGAGCTGCTGTTATTCGAGCTTGAAATTCTTCTTTATTCACGCTTCACCCCCAACACGATTGAAAGTCTTCCCAATTCTTGCCGCCAATTCAGGTGGGCAAGGAACACCAGTACGGTTGCGCTCATGATTATCGAGCTGCTTTGGAGCCTTAGGCTTCACCCACATTTCTTGCGTCATGCCTTTTGCCTTAGCACGGCGTAGGTAATCCATATAAATATCTTTGAAAGCGAAATGGGCTGATTTCTGCCCCTCTGCGTTCAAAACATGGCGAACTTCATCAAGTACACGTTTGGTCAGCGTTGTGATCTTTGTTTGTGGATCTGATTCAAACTGCATAGCCTTTGCCCACGCCATATCAGCCGTCCACCAATCACCGCCTTGTTCACACCAGCTGCGGAATGTCGGTAAATTCTTCGGGCACCATTCCTCAGAATTCATACGCGTCAAACCACGTGCGATATCTGCTGGGGTTAGGCCATTTAGGACTGTGCGCGCTAATTGGCGAAGTTCTTCATCCGCATAAACCTCAAAGTTTTTCGTGAATGCCGACCCGTAAAGATCACTCATACGCTGAAGAACCATGTCCGCAACTTCAACTGGGAAATCAATTGCAAATGCTTGCTCAAACAACTGGATATTGCTCATGCGCACTCTCCTTGAACATCACGCATTGGCGCTGGTTGATTTGCTTGGCTACCAAAACGACGGCGTTCCAAAGGTTGTTGAACTGGTGCGGGTGGTTGCGAAGTGCGGTTTTGCTCGTTGAAATACCACTGTGCTTCAAATGCTGCCCAAGGTTTTTGACGGTTTAAGCAATACTCGATGCCTTGAGCAAACGTTAAATTTGCTTTTGCAATTTGGCTTTCAAGAAGTTTGAATGCACGTTCGGTATTCACCCCGCCTTTTGCCTTACGAACCTGCATAAATTCAGTTGCAGTTTTTTCAGATACACCGTTTTCGATCAACGTAGATTTGAAATCAAATTTGTTTGGTTTCTTGCTTGCAGCAGTACTTAAATCTTTTGAAGTAATCTCTGTTGTAATCTCTGAAGTAATATTGTGTATAACGGATGTGCTTTCAGCTTCACCGCGGGTAAAGGATTCCTTCACCCCCGAATGTGGTTTTTCTTCACCCCCGAATGTAGGATTTCGAGTTCGGGAATTTGCTGTTTCACTTTCGCTGTTTTGGTCAGAATTAATACACTTTTCAAACCATTCATCGAATGCATCAATGTTTAATTTGAAGTACAGCTTATGCTCTAAGCGCTTCTCTGTTTCACTCAAAATACCCAAATCTTTAAGCAATTTACGGGCAGTTTTTTGGTGACTGTAAGTAAGACCAGTTTCTTTATGCCATTCTTCAGATGTCTTATATACACCCAATTCACAATCGGTTTTGTCGTGCCAATATACAAGCTGACTTAGGAATATACCCGCCAGCGGATTACCTAGGTAAATGCCGAGCTGCGGGAAGTATGCGATCGCTCTACCCAGCCCTTTTAGTGTTGAATAGTGACTCATGCTACAAAAACTCCCTTCATGCGTGATTTCTCTACAAGACCTGTGATTCGTGTTAAACCAAAGGCAGTAACACGCATATGCAAAAACACGCGTTCTTGGCCGTCGTGGTGATTTTTGATAACTGGTGATGTGCGATTTGAAAACACACCATTTAACGCGTACTGAGCCATTGGCTGTAATTTTTTGGATGCATCTCGGTATATCCATTTCTTATCAATGAGCAACTGAATAAGCTCTGATTCCTTAATGCCAATCGTTTTTGCACATTCGCGAATGCAATATGTATTGCTTGTATCAGCTATAGCGTCTAAAGCCTGTGCCTTAGGCTCTAACACGGCGACATGGTCCTTAAGTGCTTGGTTTTCTTGTTCAGCAGCTAAGGCCAATTGAATTAGATCCATTCGACTAAGTTCGACAGGCTTTGCAGCTTGGCTTTCCAACTCATACCAACGCTTTACCAGGAGCGCCGTGAATTGAGGGCAAAGCTGTGCAACCACGGTAATGCTGTCTAATTTCCCTTGCTCACCGCTAAAAATGTATGCATCAGAGAAGCGGTTAGGACTAAGTGACTGTTTGTTCTCAACTTTCGCCATTGGCGGTAGTTGAATTACGTCCTTATTAGCTAAACGCTCAATAGAAAGCTTCACATTGCGAGGTTCTGTATGAACAATCTGAGCAATTTCAATGTGATTGATTGAACCGGCAATCGTATGTGGTATAATTGGCATATTCATTAAGATGTACCCTCTGAATTGAATACAAAAGCCTGATCCCCAAGATCAGGCTTTTTTAGTTTCTAAATCCCTGTGAATCCCATCTGGTCCCTCACGAAATTCGACCTCAGTACTTAAATCCCGCAACAAAGCTGATACTCCCAAGCGCTCAAATGATTTTGCTTGTAAATTAAGTACATGCCACTCACCTGCTATTTCTTTCTCAAGTAGGTAAGCCATATATTGGGCAAGATCTTTGCCTTTGATTTCAGATAAAACTTTTGCTCGTTCATGATTTTCAGGAGACAAGCGGACATGTGTAGATTTCTTTTCAAGGCTCATAGTTGTTCCTATGCACTCAATGCTTCAAGGTTGGCTTTTACTTTTCCAGATGTGAGAAGTTGTAATGCGGCTTGAGTTTTTGGAGAGATCCCTTTGCTGCGCCACTTACTTACTGCGCCTTTCGTATATCCAATCTTTATAGCCAACGCAGTATCTGTTTTGACTCCAAAGTGGAGTCTTAAATCATCAACAGTCATGGTTTACTCTAATAAACTAATAGTTTCCATTAGTAAACCATAAGTTTATTCAACAATCAATATGCATGTTTACTATAGGAAACATTAGGAAAGGATTTTTATATGACCTCTATTAGCGATCGAATAATTCAAAGAATGAAAGAACTAAACATTCGACAAGTTGATCTAGTTGAAGCCACTGGGGCAACTAAAGGTGCTGTTTCTAAGTGGGTTGCAGGAACGAACATACCTAAAGCTGAATATTTGCCAGCCTTATCTTCAATCCTTAAAACTTCACAAAACTGGTTACTAACTGGTAATCAGGAAAAACCTGCTAATAATTTTAATATGCAGGAATTCATGGATAAGCATGGTCTGGCTGGCAAAGATGAATCTTCATTCGATACGAATGATATTCACAAGCCAACTGTTGTTGAGCAAGATTCTGAAAATGGATTTATTTGGATTGATGTTGTGGAAGCTAATTTTTCTTGCGGTACTGGCGAATCTATAGAATTTCATTTTGATGTGATCAATGGAAAGTTTCCTTTCCCGCCATCATTCTTTCAGAAAAAATATGTCGATCCAAGTTGCATGCGAATAATTAAGGCTAAGGGCGATAGTATGTCTGACTTCATCCATGATGGAGACTTGGTTGGCATAGATATCTCGCAAACCGAAATTGTGGATGGTGGTATTTATGCTGTTTATTTCGAGGGCGAAGGAATGATTAAGCAGATATTCAAAGAAGAAGGTGGAAAACTAAGTCTGCACAGTCTTAACCCTAAGTATCGCGATAGAGAAGTTACTGAACAAAATGGGTTGAATTTTCGAGTTATGGGTCGTCAGTTTTGGCGTGCTGGATAACTATGCAAAAATTGAAGTAAATCCTCGTAACGCCAACTATCAAACCTCGCATACGCGAGGTTTTCTTTTCACTAAATTTGTCTATAATCTATCTTCATACAACATAAATCACTAAATATGAATAGAATAATACTTGCTTCCGTGTTTTTAGCTGTTTCTATTACAGCTTGTCAAAAACAACCAGAGCCAACCGATCCTGCTGAGCTAAAACAAGATCCCACAACAATCAAACAATTTGAGGAGGCAGATGCCAAGATCGGTAAATTTCTAGATCAGTTAGATAACCCCAACACATCACTTGAAGTAAGAAAACAAATCTTATGTGTTGATTATCCGAATATCTATATTCAGCAATATGCCCCTGCTCTTATTAAGCTTTCACCAAATGACTATACACCAGATAAATTAGACAATGATTTAGCAATCGCACTGGATTACTACAAGGATAAATTTAATATCCAATGCCAGAAATAGAATTTTAACTCTCAATCTGCCCACTCAAGTAGTGGGTTTTCTTTTGTTTATTATTACAAAAGTTTCCTTAAAATAGATAAATGTTTCCTTTGATAAACCTTTCTCTTGACACAATTGTTTCCTTTGGTAAACTAAATCTCGTAAACAAGAAAAAGCCCTGATTACTTTGCACGGCGATCAGGGCCCAATGTAAACACTTGCAAGCTTACGGGGCTAATTATGAATCAACGCGTATCGCATAGCAAATTACCTGAGTTTGGCGCAACTAAAAGCCAAACTTCTGCAATCCTCTACCAAGAACCGACCTTGGAAGAAACCAAGCCACAGCATAAGCCTCTTGTTGAGTTAGCTAAAAACTTTGCAGCTGGCACCCTGCTGATGATCAGTATTTTCAGTTTTGGACTATTGATTTTAAAAGGCTGTGCCGATGATGTTGAACATCAGAAAGCTATGGCAGTTAAGCATCAAATGCAGTTTGGCTCGGGTAAATAGGCCTCACCATGAAAAAAATCCCTAAAAGACACATGGACCAATTCACGATGTTTTTATCTGTTGTTGGTTTTACCGCAAAGACAAATGCTGATGGTTCTATCACTTGTATAAATCCCAAAATGCCGAAAGAGCGCAGACAAATAGTGCTTTGGCAGAACGGAAAAATGAATAAAGCATGCCAGTTGCTTTGGTGGGATTTTCTAAATCACTGGTTAATTATCGGCAAGCAATTTATTGAAGCGCTGAATAAGAAGATTGAGGTGGCGTGATGGAAAACAAATACAGCGACTTAAGTAAAATAATCAATGAAGCGCTAAGTCTAGGTCGTGAAGCTGCAAAACACGTTGATGATGGTGGTACCGCCAACAATGACCGCATTTGTATCAGTGGTCTGAAAGGTGTTCGTGAAAGCACGTTAAATAATGCTGGTATCAACTGCTATAAGCATTGGAGTTTCCCAGGAACATTTATTTTAAGTAGTTCATTTGGTCAGGGTAATAAAAACTGTAAAGGCTTATCAGTTGCAATGGATTACATGAAAAATAATGGCGTTGATTGCTATATGCACTGGCAAATGGATTGAGGTGGCGTGATGGAAGATAACAAATTATGGGCAGTCAATATTCCCGAAGAACCTGATTCAGAAGAAATTTTATACCCTGTTCCATCAAAAGAATTGGGTGAGCAGGTTGTTCAACGTTTGCGTAAAGAGGCTATTCAGGCTTTTGAATTTGTTGGTGACTGTATCGCTGAAGCAATCACACTTGAAGAATGGAATCGCTCTGCTGATGAACATTCTAAATATTTGGAAGAAAACCCTAATTGGTGGGATGAAACAACTTTTTTGGATGAGGTGGAGTGATGGTTGTTCAGAACGATAAAGATTTTGCAGCCTTACCAGAGGTAGCGAAGCTTTACCAAGCATGCAAAGAAAGAGATTTAACTATTGCTGAACGTGAATATTTAAAAGGTGCACGTGATGCATGGCAATCAGACAAAGCTCAAGCGGTGCCTGAAGGTTTTGTTTTGGTTGATAAACATCAACTTGCTCAACTTATGGCAAATATGGACAGTTTTGGTAAAAAAGCACTTGGTGACGATTATGTGAGTTTTGCAGATATTGCAGCAGTATTGGATGAAGCACGGGAGCCAGCTAATGACTAATAAACCTATGCTGGTTATCAACCATATCGAACCTGTCGGCTTGATTGCTGAAAGTGGATCGGAGTTAGCGAAAGCGTTTAGCAACACTTATTTCAACCAAGCAGCAAATGAAATTGCTGATCAAGATGAAATTGAAGCATTGCACTTTATGGGTAGTGTAGCTGGTCATGCTTTATGTCAAATGTTCGGCCAGAATATTAATATCAAGGAGCTTGATTCTATTTTGGCCCAAATACGCAGCTATGTAATCCAGGCACAAGGATCTTGATATGAATGAAACCCAACAAAAAAATATTGCCGTAGCAACGTACATCATTGACGAGTTGCACAAAGAGAAGCCTTTTAATCTGAAACTGGATGCAGGCGAAACAGGTGCTTTATATCACATTGCGAGCGAGTCACATCACTTGCACAGCGGCAAGGCTTTTAAGGATGTGTTTGGGCTACCGAGTGGTGTGGTGAAGTCTTTGGGAGAGGTGTCATGAATGCAAAAATTTTAGATCCTTGTTGCGGCTCTCGGATGATGCACCTTGATCGTCAAAACCCGAATGTAGTTTACGGTGATATTCGATCTGAAAGTCACATCCTCTGTGATGGTCGCAGTCTTGAAGTGGCGCCTGATATTGAAATGGATTTCCGTGACATGCCCTTTAATGATGGTCAATTTAATTTAGTGGTCTTTGATCCGCCGCATTTGGTACGTGCAGGTAAGCAAAGTTGGCTGGCTCTTAAGTATGGAAAACTAAATGAAGACTGGCGCGAAGATATTCAAAAAGGTTTTGAAGAGTGTTTTCGCGTGTTGGCCACTGGTGGAGTTTTAATTTTTAAGTGGAATGAAACTCAAATTAAAGTCAGTGAAATTTTAGCTTTGACTGATCAAAAGCCTGTGTTCAGACACATCAGTGGAAAGCGTGCAAATACTCACTGGATCACTTTCATGAAAATGGAGATGAGATATGAATGAGGAACTCTTAGAACTACTTTCGCGCTTCGGTCTAATCCCATTAGATTGGGTTAGTGCCAGCCAGTTTTCAGCACTTACAGGCATTAATGAAGAGAAACTGACCCACCGCCGTAAAAATTGGCAAGAAGATCTTGTTTGGACTAAACAAGATGGAAATATTTACTACTCAATTAAAGGTTTCAATGAATGGCTGACTCAAAAAGCACAAAGTCGATGCCAACAGGCGTGCGGATCAGAAACGGGGCGATCCAAATCTACTTCGAGAGAAGAAAGAAAGAGTACAACATCACGCTACCTCACCCCCCAAGTGCAGAAGGTATCTCGGCGGCCGCTAAAATTAGAGCTCAGTTAGTAACAAAGGCTGAATGGGGTATTTTAACTGATAGTGATATTGCCGAAGCAAGAGGCCAGCTCGTTGATGATGATGCAGTCATTGTCAAGGGCGGTATTCTATTTCAAGAGGTCGCTCAGAAATATCTTAAATTCTGTGAAAGTAATACCGATACCAAAAAAGGTTATTTAAATATTTTGGAATTTCATTGGATGGGTTATTTCGCACTTATGCCAATCAACTCAATATCAATTGAGAACATTAAAGAGGCTATTATTGATCGTGATTTTAAAACAGCCAAAACTCTAAATAATTGCCTTATTCCTTTACGTGGGGTTTTCGATTGTGCAATGGAAAATAAATTTATTACAGAAAACCCTTTAGACAGCATACGGAATAAAAAAGTACAAGTTGATATTCCAGATCCCTTTAGTAGACCAGAAATGGACGCAATACTTGAAAATCTTAAAACGACTTTAAAGGGAGATGAAATTTTATATTATTGGTACTACGAACTAGCTTTTTGGACTGGATGCCGCCCCTCTGAACTAATTGCATTAAAAGAGTCAGATTTTGATTTTTTTAGTGGAATGTTCAAAGTTAATAAAAGTCGGGTTCGCGGTGTTGAAAAAAACGTGACGAAAACTCACACGGCGCGTGAAGTTTGTTTGAATGCACGATCCAAGAAAGCAGCACAAGAGTTAATCAAATATAAAAAGGATAGAAATATTCAGAGTAAATATTTGATGCTCTGCCCTGAAACTGGTGAACCTTTTTTTAATGAGAAACCACCACGTAATAGGTTGGTAGCGGCACTAAAAGCATGCGGTATTCGTCACCGCCCTGCTTACAACGCTCGACATACTTATGCGACTATGATGCTTATGGATGGCTTAAACCCCGTTTTTGTATCCAATCAAATGGGCCATAGCTTACAGATGATGATGAAGCGCTATGCGAAGTGGATGCATGGGGATAAGAACAAAATAGAGATGGGAAAGCTCAAGACAGACTAAACCTGTCAAAAACCTGTCAAAAAAAACAAGCGCCTATTAAGGCGCTTGTTTTATTTAGGGAATTTTGGTGGAGGTGGCGGGAGTTGAACCCGCGTCCGCCAGCACTACGCTCGAGAATACTACATGCTTAGATATCGTCTACTGTTTTAACTCTTTGTGACCCGACGAACAGGGTACAAATCGCGATCCTCTTAATTTAGTACAAAACCCCGAGGCTTGGTTTTATACGGACTTGTGTGCGTGCGCTTCAGTCGGACTCTCTAACCACAAGTATTCGGAGAGGCGGACAAGCTGCCCTTAGGCAGCTAGAGCGTATGATTCGTCGTTTGCGACTAAAAAATGCAAATTTGATTTACGAGAGAAAATGCGCTCTCGACATGCATCTATGAGTTTCATCACCAGCGTCGAAGCCAGAAACACCCCCAAAGTAGCGGTAATCATAGCATAGTTGCTAGAAAATACGATCTATTTTCTAAACAAACACACATATTGATGCGCTTAATTACATAATTGCGCTAATATTTTGGTTTTCAAGTCCAACAATAAAATAATTTATGAGCTACTTACTTGCACTCGACCAAGGAACCACTTCGAGTCGTGCCATTATTTTCAATGAACAAGGTCAAGTTCAGGCAACGGCGCAACGCGAAACGCGTATACATACCCCTCAATCAGGCTGGGTAGAACAAGATGCTCAAGAGATTTGGAGCTCACAAATTGCTGTTGTACAGCAGGCTCTGGCTTCTGCTCGTATTTTAGCCAAAGACATCAAAGCCATTGGTCTTACTAACCAAAGAGAAACGACTGTCGTATGGGATAAACGTACAGGACAGCCGCTTGCACCAGCCATTATCTGGCAAGACCGTCGCGCATTTGAATGGTGTAATCAGCTCCTACAGCAAAACCTAAAAGATAAGATTCAATCCAAAACTGGACTCCGAATTGACCCTTACTTTAGTGCAGGAAAATTGGTCTGGTTACTCGAGCATGTCAATGGTCTACGCACACTGGCTGAACAGGGGCATGTGGCCTTTGGCACGATTGATAGTTGGCTGATTTGGAATCTTACCCAAGGTGCTCAACATGTCATCGAAGTCAGCAATGCCTCTCGCACCATGCTCATGAACTTAAGTACGCAGAAGTGGGATGAAGAGCTGTTAGATCTATTTAATATTCCGTCTGCATTACTACCAAAAATCATCAACTCGGACACCTATGTCGCCGATACCGCGGCAGGCTTACTCGGTGCCAATATTCCGATTACAGGCATATTAGGCGACCAACAGTCTGCGCTGTTTGGACAGTCCTGTTTTGACATTGGAACTGCAAAAAACACCTATGGCACAGGTTGTTTTATGCTGTTCAATACAGGCGAGACCGTTCAATACAGTAAGAACAAACTGCTTTCGACGCTGGGTTGGAAAACGCAACATCAAACCACTTATGCCCTAGAAGGCAGTGTATTTATGGCCGGTGCGATTGTTCAGTGGCTACGAGATAATTTAGGCATTATTCAAAAAAGTAGCGATGTTGAAAAATTAGCTTGTACAGTTCAAGATACCGATGGCGTCATGCTGGTTCCGGCATTTACTGGACTCGGTGCACCACATTGGGACAGTGAAGCGCGTGCCCTCTTATGTGGAATGTCACGTGGAACCAACAAAGCCCATATTGCTCGTGCAGCCTTAGAATCCATTGCCTTTCAAGTTTCGGATGTACTGGCCGCCATGCAAGCCGATATTCAGCAGCCGCTGAAAGAGCTCCGCGTCGATGGTGGCGCCAGTCAAAATGACATGCTCATGCAGTTTCAAGCCGATATTTTGAATGTGCCTGTACTACGCCCTAAGATGCAGGAGTCGACTGCATGGGGTGCGGCGGCCATGGCAGGCTTAAGGTGTGGCGTATTTTCAAGTTTGGATGAAATTGCACAGTCTTGGCAGCTTGAACGTGCTTTTGAACCCAAAATGAACACAGATCAACGTGAATTTCACTTACAACAATGGCAATCCGCTTTAAGACGCGCAAAGTCAGAACTTTGATTATTTAATTCTATTGTTTTGAGATATCAAAAACATCATAAAACTGCATAACATGCATAATAAAAAACCGCTTCAAGAAAGCGGTTTTTTATTACCTTAATGCGCATGCCCGCCACCGCCTGCCCCTATTTTAGGTTTAGGGCAGAGCCAAATAATAGATGCTGCAAATAGGAACACCAAGGCCAAGATCAGGAAAATATAGTTTGCCGACAAGGTCAACGCTTCTTTATCCACCAAACTAGAAATATAGCCTAATGCACCTTCCGCGCTCATTCCCTGCTGCATCAACACCGACTGAGTTTGCTCTGTATGCAAACTGCCGACCATTTCGCTACGTGCAACTTTAGTATGGTCGTCCCAAATAGTGACAGCAATAGATGCGCCTATCGCCCCTGCCATAGTTCTTAAGAAGTTCATTAAACCTGCGGCAGATGCCATTTCATGCGGTAATACCGATGACAGTGCCATATTTGATAATGGGATAAAGAAAAATGGCACAGCAAAGCCCTGCAAGATTTGCGGCAATGCCAATGCAAAAAAGTCAGCATCTGTGGTCCAGAACGAGCGCATCAAAGTCACCCCGCCCAAGATGCTCAAACCAAAACTGGCCAGTGCACGTTGGTCATATTTGGTTGCCAATTTCGCCACAATGGGTGACATGGCTAAACTACCAAAACCCATGGTTGCGGTTAAATAACCAGCCCAAGTTGCGGTATAACCCAAATTGATCTGTAACCACTGCGGAATCAGTACAATACTGCCAAAAAATGCGCCAAAGCCAAAGGCCAGTGCCAAGACTGAAATAGTGAAACTACGGTATCTAAAGATTTGGATATTCACCACTGGATGCCGTTCGGTCAGCTCCCAAATGGTAAAAATCACCAAGCCAATCACAGCCGTTAAAGCCAGTATCACGATCGCAGGGCTATTAAACCAATCGCGTTCATGCCCCAGATCGAGCATGAGCTGTAATGCTCCAATCCATAAAATCAGAAGAATCAATCCACCGCGATCAATTTTGAGTTTGGCCGTTGCGGTTTCCGCAGGTTTAAGCAGACGCATCGCAGCAAAAGCACATGCGATCCCAACAGGAATATTAATAAAGAAAATCCAATGCCAAGACATGTTGTCACTAATGGTTCCCCCTAAAATCGGACCAAGAATCGGACCAACCACCGTCGTCATTGCCCACATGCCCATCGCTTGGGATTGCTTTTCTGGAGGAAAAATCCGCATCAGTAACATCTGACTGAGCGGCATGATCGGGCCACCAAATAAACCTTGGCCGATGCGGCAGAAAACCAGCATTTCTAAACTGGTCGATAAACCACACAGTACCGAAAATATGGTGAAGCCAATCAGACTTAAGGTAAAAACCCTCACGCCGCCAAAACGACCTGCGAGCCAGCCTGTTAAAGGGACACAAATCGCTTCAGCCACGGCATAAGAGGTAATCACCCATGTTCCTTGCGAACTCGATACGGCAAGGCTCCCTGTAATATGAGGCACAGAAACATTGGCAATGGTCATGTCCAGCACGACCATAAAGTTAGCCAAAGCGAGGACGAAGGCCGCCAGCATAAGGCGACCACCCTTTAAGTCACCATAAGGAACGTAGCTATTCATGCGTAACTACTTCGATTTCAAATCGATTTGAGCTTCCATAGATAAGCCGACACGTAAAGGATGTTCAGCCAACTCTTTCGGGTCGAGTTGAATACGTACAGGCAAACGCTGTACCACTTTAATCCAGTTGCCTGTGGCATTTTGTGCAGGAATCAGCGCGAAGGCTGAACCTGTTCCACCGGAAAAGCCCAAGACCGTGCCATGGAACTCAACCGAGTCGCCATAGAGGTCTGAGGTTAAAACTGCTTTTTGCCCTGGGCGTACATTTTCAAGCTGGCTTTCTTTAAAGTTCGCGTCGACATATAACTGTGAAATTGGCACCACCACCATGAGCACCGAACCCGGTGCGACACGCTGTCCAACTTGAATTTTTCGGCTCGTCACCACCCCATCAAATGGTGCTTTAATTTCAGTACGTTCTAAATCAAGTAAGGCTTGTTTCAGTTTTGCTTGAGCAACCAAAACATCAGGAGTTGAATTTTCATTGCTGCCTTGAATTAAAGCTTCATTTGCAGCCAAGTTACTTTGCGCAGCTTTCTGACTGGATTTAGCCTGCGCCCAACCCGCTTGCGCTAAGTTATAGCCTGCTTGCGCATTATTTAAAGCAGCTTGTGCCGTGCTTAATTCTTCTTTAGAAATCGCGCCTGTCGCACTCAACTGCTGACGACGATTCAAGTCATCTTGCGCTTTATCTAACTCCGCTTTGGCTTTAGCCACTTGTGCTTCAGCACTATGAATGGCGTCATCACTCACAAAGACTTGCGAGTTTAGAGAGCTGCTGTTGGCCGCACTTTGTTTATACTGGCGCTGTGCTTTAAGTAGTTCGGCTTGAGCTTGGGCTACAGCAATTTCGGTATCACGATGATCGACCAAAACCAACACATCGCCTTGCTTTACAGTTTGCGTGTCACTGACCAACACTTTTTCAACTTGGCCTGTCACCATAGAGGTAATCGAGGCCGTTTCCGCGCCCACATAAGCATTATCCGTTGAAACCGAATGGTTAAAGAACAGTTTCCAAATCAAAAATAAAATGGCAGCGATGATCAGGATCACAGCCACGAAACCTAAGCTTTTCTTACGTTTGGCTTTCAGTGCTTGATCATTGATTTGATCGGCTGGATCAGTATCTGGCAGTGTATTTGGGGCATCTGTCATTGATTTTTCCTAAATCTAACAGACTTGGTCAGCCGGCATCATCCCTACGAAAGGGACATCAGACAAGTATTGTCTGCATTGGTGTCGATGAGAAAGTCACAATAAAATTTGATGCATTCTAAGAGCAAATAATCATATTTTGAGAAAATAAATTTTAACTGCTCAGTCTATTTTAGTTTTCAGCATCCAACTTCCTATTAGATGCTATAAATTTCACTTGAATATTAACTACTTAATTAATTTAAAACTAATAAGCATAAGAAGCAATCGCTGTTGCAATCGATTTGCCTTCGTCATTGACCATGGTCATGCGCATCGTGCAGCCTTTACGCCCCAATCTTAGGGTTTCAGCACGGGCAATAAAGTATTTTCCACGTCCCGGCGCAAGATAATCAACTCGCATATCGACTGTAGCTAAACGGGATACTTTTTTAATGGTGTCCGCAATCGTGTCAGGTTCCGCTTTTTTATACAGCTCCCCCATCGCTACAACGCCACCAATACTGTCTAAAACCGTTGCAGCCACGCCCCCATGTAAAATTTGGAACGCGACATTGCCAATTAAGTAATCTTGCATATCGATATAGGCTTCAATTTGTCCGTCAACGACTCGCATGGTCATGGTGTTGTGCTTAAAAAATGGCGACGCATTAAAAGCCTTAACCAACTGCTCAAAAACTACATCAATATCCACTTTTGCTCCTAAGTGTATGCTGCCCGTCCAGCTTTTTTCACCACTACTCATAACAATCTGCTTCACTCTTAAAACAATAAAAACCCGTCAATATGTGCCCAAAGCCATAAGATAGGTCTACAATACTGACCTAGTTTAATACCGATTATCGAGATTTGTATGACCTATACGTTCAATCGTCCCGCCTTCCCTGCTACTCGCATGCGCCGTATTCGTAAAAATGAACATCTGCGCTCTATGGTTCGCGAGACCCATTTAACGACAGATCATCTTATCTATCCAGTATTTGTCCTGCCAGGACAGAACCAGACGCAAGACATCCCCAGTATGCCGAAGGTGCAACGCCTATCTGCGGACTTACTCTTAAAAAAAGCAGAACGTTTACTTGAACTTGGCGTATCGAAACTGGCGCTATTTCCAGTTACGCCCCAAGAAGATAAAAGCTTAAGTGCCGAAGCAGCATGGCGTGAAGATGGTGTGGTTCAAAACACGCTACGTCTGCTCAAAAAAGAATTACCTGAAATGGTGCTGATTACCGATGGTGCACTTGACCCGTATACTACGCATGGCCAAGACGGCATCATTGATGACACGGGTTATGTACTCAATGACGAAACCGTTGAAGCCCTGATCAAACAAGGGTTAAGCCACGCTGAAGCTGGAGCAGATGTCTTTGCGCCAAGTGACATGATGGATGGTCGTATCGGTGCGATTCGCCAAGCCTTTGAAGCCAATGGTCATATCTACACCTCAATCATGGCCTATTCGGCAAAATACGCGTCGAGCTTCTATGGCCCTTTCCGTGATGCGGTCGGTTCATCCAGCAACCTCAAAGGCGGCAATAAATACAACTATCAAATGGATGTCGGCAACCGCGCAGAAGCATTACATGAAATTGCCCTTGATATTCAAGAAGGGGCTGACATGGTGATTGTAAAACCGGGTATGCCGTATTTGGACATTGTCCGCGAAGTCAAAGACAACTTTGGCGTACCTACTTTCGTTTACCAAGTCAGTGGCGAATATGCCATGCTCGCAGCGGCCATCCAAAACGGCTGGTTATCGGACAACGTAATTATTGAATCACTGATGAGCTGCCGCCGCGCGGGTGCAGATGGCATCTGGACCTATTTTGCAGAAGAAGCTGCACTGAAACTAAAAGACATGAAATAACAGCCTGTTTAGAAGGATTGAGTTGCAATGCATATTGCCATCATTGGCGCAGGAATCAGTGGCTTACTGACAGCGCTTGAGCTGATTGAACACGGTTGTTCGGTTGAGATTTTTGACCAACAGCAAGCGGGACAAGCGGCTTCATGGGCAGGTGGAGGGATTCTCTCCCCGATGTACCCATGGCGCTATCCACAAAGCGTCAATGACCTCGCCAAATATGGCAAAAGCATGTATCAAGCATGGAATGAAAAAATTAGCCCCGTTTCGGGGATTGATTTTGAAATCCATGAAACAGGTATGCTGATTTTTGATGAAGCTGATTTTGACATTGGCCTAAATTATAAAGACCAACATCAAGAACCGATGCAGCATTGTGAACTTTTGCAACGCGAACAACTGGAACAGGTCAATCCGCGCATTTCTTCGCGCTTTCAAAAAGCTATCCATTTTCCACAGTTAGCCAATGTCCGTAATCCTCGACTGCTCAAGTCGATTGTGGAATACCTCAAACGGCAGCCACAAGTCACCTTTCATGAGCAAGCGTGGGTACATACCTTTGACATGCTCAATCAGAAAGTTCAAGGGATAAAAACTGCCGATGGACAAAGCTACCATGCAGATCATGTAGTGATTGCAACAGGCGCATGGTCACAGCATTGGTCCGAACAACTCCAGTGCAGCATTCCAGTGAACCCCGTACAAGGGCAAATGTTACTGTTTAAAACCCCTGAAAACTGGCTACCAACCATGTGTATGAATCAAGTCATGTATCTGATTCCACGTTTGGACGGTCATATCGTTTGTGGTTCAAGCATGGCGGATGTCGGTTTTGACCAACGTCCTTCTCTACAGACCCAGCAAAATATTTATAAAGCCTGTTTGGATATGGTACCTGAGCTGGCCGATTTTCCCATTGTGAAGCATTGGGCGGGTCTACGCCCAAGTTCGCCAACGGGCGTCCCTTATATCGGAGCATTTCCTGAAATAGCCAATCTCTGGGCAAACTTCGGTCACTATAGAAATGGTCTATGTATGGGGCCTGCATCTGCACGACTGCTACGAGAATTGATGTTAGACCAAAACTTAACGGTTGATGCGACTGCCTATACTCCAGAACGTTTAGCACATTTTGCGTGATGATGCTTCGCCACAATCAGGCTTTGGGCTGAATGAGATGAAGCAATGCTTCTTTTAAAGTCGGATACTTAAACTCAAACCCCTGTGCTTTCAATGCTTCGGGGCGAACAAATTGACCATTCAGCACCAATTGAGACTGCTCGCCTAAAAGTAATTTCAACACAAAAGCGGGTAAAGAAAGTACAGGTCTACGTTTTAGAATTTTCGCTGCAGTTTGTGCAAATGCAGACTGAGTGACTTTTTCTGGACTGACGACATTAAAAACTTGCTCAGTCGTTTCATGCAACATTAAAAACTCAATCGCTCGCAGCACATCTTGAATATGCACCCACACCACAGGTTGCCGCCCCGAACCAATACGTCCACATAAGTTCATTTTGATCGGAAACAACATTTGCGGCAAAATGCCAGCCCCACGTCCAAAGACCACACCTAAACGAATAATTTTGGTATTTTGCGATGTGTCTTGCAGTGCAGATTGTTCCCATTTTTGACACAACTCTGACATAAAAATAGACTGCGGCGCTGACTGCTCATTACAACACTCTGTCCATTGTTCAGTCGGATCGATACCATAATAGCCCACCGCTGAACCTGAAATAATACATTTCGGTTTAATCTTTCTTTTAGCGAGATATTGATAGAGCATCGTCGTCATTTCAACGCGACTGGCGATCAGCTTTTGTTTGCGGGCATCTGTCCAACGCCCCTGAGCAATACTTTCCCCAGCCAAATTCACCACATAATCAATGCGATCATGCTTGAGTTCTTCTAAAGCTCGAATCCAAGTCAAATGTGGGTGAATTTTAGGCAAATTTTTCTGTCGACTTAAGCCGATCACTTCATAATCTTTTTCTAATAAATAATCGAGCAAGTTTGAACCAATAAAACCACTTGCTCCTGTAACCAATACACGTTCTTTTTGCATAGCGTGATCTCAAATGATGCTTTTGCTCAAACTATAGCATTTAGAGGAAAGCTTTACGATTGATCGATCATTTTTGCCGCCATACGCTCCGCTTGTTTACCATAGAACCAATAGGTCAGCACATACAGCGGAATCGCGATCAATAAAATCAGAATCACCACCATACTGATAAACTGTGGTTGTTGGACGTAGAGCATAAAGTTTTGCCAAACTTCAGCATCTCCCTGCGCAAAGATAAATAAACCTAACATGAGAAAGGCAAAGTTATAGCTCCAAAAAATCAGACTAAAACCTAAAGTGAATTTCTTCCGCTCTGCTTGGGTTGGCGCACGGCGCTGCTGCTTAATAAATTTAAGTAAAACCCAAATCATGGCCACCAAATAAGGTACAGCCGTTAATACTGCTCCCATCCCTGTCGGAAGTAGAGCAGCGAGTACACCACAGACACAACTAAAGACAAAACATATGAAAAAAAACCAGAGAAAATATCGTGTTAGCGAAATCATAGCGCTACTTTAAACCCAACCAAAAAATCATTATAAAAAAAATTCAGTTTTTTTTCATTTTCATGTCAACCAATCGAAGTTGATGTGCGTTAAATAGGATACAAGGTCGCAGCAACCGTCAACATTGTACCGGCATCCACAATACGTACGGTGACCTTTCCTAGAGCAATAAGATTGGCTCCAAATTTAAATGTTGTCAGCAGCCGACATTTAAGCGTGAAGCAGTTTTCTTTGACCGACGATTTCATCATCACTCGAATCGTCGGTCTTTATTTTTTTGAGGACTGATTTTTCAGTGTTCCCCCACCTCAATAGATGAAGAAGCCCTTAAAAGTTAATATGAGTTTAAGTGCTGGACGTCTTCTGCATCCTGAATGACATAACCATTACGTCCCCGCTCTTTGGCCAAATAGAGATTCTGATCGACCTCTTTTAAAAAGGCCATTTTGTCATTTTTTTGCGTTGGGATAATGGTCTTCACCCCTAAACTGACCGATAAACGCTGATCCAATGGTGATGTACTATGGCAAATATCAGCGGTACGGATACTCTGTAAAATACGCTCCACCACTTCAATTGCAGACGCTTGTGTTGTATCAGGCAATATCAAAATAAACTCTTCCCCGCCAAAACGTGCGACCAAATCACGTGGTCGTGAGACACTTTTTTTCAGTATTTGTGCAATTTGTTTCAGACAAGCATCACCGAGAAGATGACCATTATGATCGTTGTATTGTTTAAAATAATCGATATCCAATAAGATGAGGGTCAAAGGTTGCTGTTCACGCTGGGCATTGAGCCACTCACGTTGGTAGCTATCTTCAAAGAAGCGACGGTTGGCAATCTCCGTCAGACCGTCTTGATACGAATATTCTTCCAGTTGTTTTTTCAGTATTTCTAACTCTTGTTCCTGTTTTTTACGCTCCGAAATATCGAACATAAATCCAACCAAACTATCGACTTCCCCATTGGGTTTGCGCACTACATGCACCACATCGCGAATCCAAATATATTCTCCATTGATGGTCAGTGCGCGATAATCCGCCTCATGATCAACCCCCGAAATCGACTGTGCCACACAAAAATCAACCACCCATGCACGATCTTTTTCATGCATTCGCATCGCCCAATCTTCGACTGTTCTCCACGAGTCTTGCTTCCAACCCAGCACTTTTTCAATTTGTGGGCCAATATAACTAAACTTTTTGGTACCCCAATCAATACTCCAAGGAATAGCAAGTGTTGATTCAATCAGCGTCTTATATACCAGATCATTGACAATACGGGGCGAACTGAAAATAGAATCAGACATAGTTATGTTCTCCTTATACCTTGTCCTATTCAAGGCATGACTTATTTTTTAGACATTCTGCATAAATCATTCTTATAAAGTCTCAAAATTGAATCCGTGATCGATGTTCACATTTCATTTATGACTTCGACACGATATACAATTTCACAGAATTACATAATACCCCATTAAAAGAACATTTTTTAATCATAATTTATCTATTTACTATAGTGTTAATCGTATAAACCCATCACATTCTTTTTCACCTAATCGCTCAATAGTTTTTCTGTGCAATTCAACTTAAAAATAGGCACTCAACTATCAGGTCAAAGATTGTCGTCGTAGCGACAATTATCCATCGAATAATTTTGATTTATGTTAGCTTATAGCTCTATTGCGCTTTGAGCTTGGGGTATCTATGGCTGTTCGTTTTTTTCATACATCTGATTGGCATTTGGGACAGTTTTTTTATAACCATTCCCGTCAGTATGAACATGAACAGTTTTTAGCATGGTTACTGGAACAAATCAGTGCAAGACAGCCAAATGCGCTTTTGATTGCAGGAGACATTTTCGATGTCATCAACCCTGCATCGTCCGCACAAAAGCAACTCTATCAGTTCTTAGCAGATGCGCATGCACGTGCACCGCATATGCAAACCCTGATGATTGCAGGCAACCACGACTCAGGCTACCGCATTGAACAAGTTGAACCGTTATTGGCCAAATACAATGCCAAAGCGGTGGGAGTGATTCATAAAAATAGTCAACAGCAGATCGATCTTGAGCACTTATTGGTGCCAATTTTAGATGAGCAACAAAATACTGTGGCATGGTGTCTGAGCCTGCCCTTTTTACGTCCTGCTGAAATTACAGGCTTTAATGAACACACCACCAATAGCCAAAACGCGATTGCCTATTTGCATCAACAATTGATCGCCGAGGCTAAAGCTCGAAAAACAACGGATCAAGCCCTGATTTTAATGTCTCATGCACATATGCAAGGCGGCGAAACCTCTGACTCTGAGCGTCCTATTGTAATTGGGAATGAAGAAGCACTCTCCACGACATTATTTGATGAAATCATTGACTATGTGGCACTCGGGCATTTGCATAAACCGCAAAAAGTCGGTGAAGAGCATATTCGCTATAGTGGCTCCCCAATTCCACTATCTTTTAGTGAAATTAACTATAAACATCAAGTTGTTGAAGTGACACTTGATCCCACACAAAACGATTCCTCCCGTTTTCAGTTGAATGTTTTAGCGATACCACGAAGCATTCAACTGCATAAAATACGCGGTGAATTAAATGAAGTACTGGAAAAGCTGCAAGCATTGCCTCAAGGCATCATCCCAGAGATTGATCAACGTGAATATGTTGATATTGAATACCATACTGCTGTTCCACCGCAGCCCAATTTAAGACAACAATTCGAAGAGGCTCTACCCAAAGACCGTTATCGTTTAGTCCGTATTTCACGTCAATATTTAGCGACTGAGCAAGACCCCAATGCACCCACTAAAGTGAGTTTAGAGCCACCTACACCAGAAAAACTGTTTCAGCAAATTTGGGAAAAACAGGGTTATCACAATGATGCAGAAGTGTTAAACGATTTCATGAGCTTAATGCGTGAAGCAGAACAATCCCTTGCAGATGAACAAGAGGCTTAAAGGTTTAGTATGAATATTTTATCGATTCGAATTAAGAACCTTGCTTCACTTTCTGGCGAACATCTGATTGATTTTGAAAGCGATCCCCTTGCCAGTGCCGGCCTGATTGCCATTGTAGGGAAAACAGGCGCAGGTAAATCCACCATTTTAGATGCTATGTGTTTGGCCCTGTTTAACCGTATTCCACGGCTAAAAGACAGTGATGGAAAACTACAAGATGTTGATGGCTCAGAGCTGCTCACCAACTCCCCCTTGACCGTACTGCGTCGTGGCACTGCACATGGCTATGCCGAGCTATGCTTTATTGCACAAGACCAAAAGCGCTATATCGCGCGTTGGGAATTAAAACGTTCACGGGAAAAAGCAGACGGAAAACTGCAAAGTGTGCAGCGCTCTTTAAAATGTGTCACCGATGGTGTTGTCGTTGCGGATAAAGCCAAAGCCGTCGATGAAAATATCAAACGCATCACACAGCTCAGTTTTGAACAATTTACTCGTGCCGTTTTATTGGCCCAATCTGAGGTCACCGTTTTTTTAAAAGCACGGGACAATGAACGCGGCGAATTGCTGGAATATCTAACCAATTCCGCTATTTTTGGGAAAATTGGTCAACTGGCTTATGAGAAAACCAAATCTGTCGCCACGCAGCGTAAAGAACTGGAAAATGTGCTAGGTCATATTGAACTGTTAACCGATGAACAAGTCACAGCATTATCGACACAATTTCAGCAGTGCGACAGGGATTATAAACAGCTTGAAGCTCAAAAGTCGCAACTAGAAAAACAACAACAATGGTTTGAACGCAAACATAAACTCGACAGTGAAATCATCAACAAACGACAACTCTTCAATACGCAAAGTAAGTTACAACAAGATTTAACTCCTGAGCGCGAACACTTGGCTCGTTTGGAGATCTTTTCAGAAATTCGTGCTGTTGTCTTCCAGCAACAACAGTTACAGAAAACGGTGCAGCAACTGACGCCCCGTATTCAACAACAGCAACAACTGTTCAATCATTTACAGCTTAAATTTGAAAGCGAAAAAGCCCAATTCACTCAAGCTGAAATGGCAGTGAATGAACTACAACAGTTTGAAAGTACCCATCATGATGCATTGAATGAGGTGCGTAAATGTATTCAAGAACGTGATTTTATTGGGGCTGAGTTTAAGAAAGTTCAGGAAAAATTGCAGGCTTTAGAGCAGTCTAAGCTGCCCCTAAGCCAGCAACAACAAAAGCTTGAAGAGCAGATTCAACACATTGAGCGACAGCAAACCGAGTGTAAGCAGCAACTGGAAAGCTCACAACAGTTTGTAAACTTAGACAAAGGTCTCAGCGCCCATACTCAACAGCTAGAACAGTTCATTCATCAATATCAAAAAATTGAACATCAACTCGGGCCTCGTGCTCAGGCAGAACATCGGCTAGCATCAGAAAAAGAACAATTGCAGCAGTCGATTCAACAGTTCGGGACGATCGAACAACTTGAAATCAAAGTTGTGCAAACACAGCAGCAACGTGAGTTGAAAATTAATAAGCTCAGTCAATTCGAGCTGATTCAGCAAAAAATTCAGCAGTTTTTTGACTTACAGGCTGAGTCTACAGAACAGCAAGTACAACTCGACAATGCCAAAACACAGCTTCAAGCCGTGCAACACAATAGCCAACAAGCAGAACAAGCCTTTCAATCTGCCAAAAGTGAACGCATCCAACTGCAACAGGTTTTGCAACAACAACGACTTTTGCATGCTGAAAATATCGAAGATTTACGCTCGGCACTCCAAGACGGCGAACCCTGTTTAGTCTGTGGCAGTACCTCACATCCTTATAAACTGGAAGATACTGCGCTCTCCAAGGCCCTGTTTGAGCTTCAACAACAGCAGGAACAACAGGCAACACTGAAAGAACAAAATTGCTTTGATGGCTGGCAACAAGCGCAGCAGCAGCTGACTAAACTTAATACTGAAATAGAACAACGCCAAACTTTAATTCAGCAACTTTCTGAAAAAATTAGTACTTTGCAACACGTGTTAATCGAGCACAGTCAAACAGCAAATATGGCACTCGACTTCACCCTAACAGCATCAGAATTGAAGACTCAGTTCATGCAAATGGCTCAGCAATATCAGTTGGATTTGCAACAACTCAAACAACAGTCTGAGTTGTTGCAACACAATATTAAAATCCAGCAACAATGCATCCAAAACATTCAACAGATTGAACATTTTTTACAAACAGCGAACGGTTTGCACAACCAAGTTCAGCATATCGTGCAGTGCTTATCTGAGGCTGAGAAAACGACTTGGCAACAGCAGACCACCCAAACCGCTCAGCAAATCTTGATACGTCTAAATACCCGTTCACAACAACTGGAACAGTTGGAACAATGGCGTCAGCAATGCGAACAAACCACGCAACAGTTCAAGACCAATCAACTGAATATCGAAAATACCAGTAGACACATCACTGAAACCAACAAGCAGCTCAGTGAGATCAAACAAAGAGGACAGCAAAATACAGAAATAGCCAATCAATTAATCCAACAAATGACAGGCTTAACTGACATTAAAGCCAATGAGTGGCTCATCCAGCACGATCAATATCGTCAGCAGACGCAAAGCCATTATCAACAGCTGAAACAGCATTTTGATCAATTGCGCCATCAATTCGAACAAGAAAAAAATCAGCTAGAACAGCTCAAAGCCCAGTTACAGCAGAATCAGACCAGTGCCAGCCAAGTAGAAAATACCCTTCAACACTGGTTCAATGCGCATCCTGATTTCCATAAGCCTGATTTAGATGCGCTGGCTCAAATTAACTTGGCTCAGGAACAACACATCCGTCAGAAATTACAGCATGCAGAACGCCTAGTAAATGAAGCACATGCTGCATTGAAAACTATGCAAGAGCAGTTGAGTGAACATCTGGGCCATCAACCTGAGATTGACCCAGCACAGTTACAACAGCAAATGCAGGAGCATCAAGCGGCACTGCAAACACAACTTGAAATACGCGATCAGCTCAAACTTAAACTTGAGTTGCATCAGCAAAATGTCGCAAAACAAAAGCAATTTGCAGATCAGATTCAAGCCATACAACAGGAAGAACACCGTTGGGGGAAAATTTCAGGCCTCATGGGAGATGCCACTGGCAAAAAATTCCGTGATTATGCGCAGCAATATAATCTCGATATTTTACTAGAACATGCCAACCAACAGCTCAACCAACTCTCACAGCGTTATACCTTAAAGCGTTTAGAGCATTCGCTGAGTCTGGCTATTATTGATCATGACATGGATGGAGAAACCCGCTCCGTTGCATCACTTTCTGGGGGCGAGTCTTTCCTGACCGCCCTTGCCCTATCTCTTGCCATTGCCAATATGGCCTCAGGGTCAATGAAAATCGAATCTCTATTTATTGATGAAGGCTTTGGGACTTTAGATGCATCGTCCCTGCACATGGTCATGAATGCTCTCGATCAACTGCAAAATCAAGGACGTAAGGTGGTGCTGATTTCACACATCCAAGAAATGCATGAGCGTATTCCTGTGCAAATCCAAGTCAAAGCTTTGGGCGCAGGTGCCAGTACCATTGAGGTGGTGGGATAATTTCAGATTTTTGAAAGTCAAAGTTTGATTTGTTTTAAGACACCACCTCTCGGTTAGAAATAAAGGGAGCATCCTACTTGATGTAAATGCTCCCTGTGAGATCCAAACGAATGCTTTAATCCGCTGGGAATGCTTTTGGTGAAGGTGCATATTTAGATGCATCTGCGGCTTTGTCTGTAGTCGCCACAGACTGTAGCGGGTAGATCACGGTACCTATCACACCTGTATTTTGGATGGAACCATGATCTGAGTTTGCAGCATAGGCATCTTCCGGTCGACTAAAGGTAAAAGATGCCACCGCAGAGTCACTCTTACGGAAGCCTTCAATAATCAACTCCCCCTGTGGACGAAGCACATAACCTGAATTGCTACGTGATGCTGCACGTCCATCAATAACATCTAAACCATCGACACTGGCAACCACTTCAAACGTGCTATTGCTATGGTTTTGGTATTTGAGTTGATAACTTTGTCCATCTTTGCCAGATAAATAATACTGCTGACCATCTCGAAATAAAGGCAGTGGACGCTGTGCATCGTCTACAATCGAAAAACTGATTTTCCCAGCAGCCAATGACAGACTGTTCACGGCCTTACCCACATATTTTTTGCTGGCATAGCGAACTTGTGATTCAGCAATTGGGCTACTGGATAAGCGTTTTAAATTGACTTCCGTGACGTTTGAACTAATCTCATCGCCCCACTTGGTACCCAATTGTTCACTTTTAGCGACCTGAGCATTCTGAACCGTAGATTCCGCACTCATCTCACTCATTTTGGTATTTGTACTACTACAAGCTGCTACAAATAAACTCAAAAGCAGGGAGATAAATAAATAGAGTTTTTTCATTTTGGCTTCATCCTAAATGCAGTTTTTATCGTTGTCAGGCAATCATTTTTCAGGGTTCATTTGTCTAATCTATAGACGGTTTAATTCATGAGTTGAAATTAAGCCTATTTTTTCAGCAGCCTATTAGTTTTATATAATTGTAAGTTAAGCGCTTCTCACTGCCTTTAAGCACAAGAAGCCCTATTTAGACTTAATGCTGTGAATAATCTCTCGCCCCGAACAAGGCAGTTCCAACGCGAACCATAGTCGACCCAGCTGCAATCGCATCGACCATATCGCCTGACATGCCCATACTTAAGGTATCCCAGTCTTCAGGGTGAACATGCAGCTCTTTCACTTGGTCAAATAACACTTTCGCGGCCTTAAAGGCTTGAGTATTGTTCGGTGCAGGAATCACCATCAAACCACGCAGCTTGATATGAGGTAACTGACTGATACTTCTTACCAACTCAGCAACTTCATCAGGTTGGCAGCCATCTTTGCTGTCTTGACCATCGATATTGACCTGTAGACAAAGATTTAATGGTGGTTGTGTTATCAGACGCTGCGCCGATAAACGCTCTGCAATAATTAAACGATCAACCCCCTGCACCCATGCAAACTTTTCAGCCAAATGTTTGGTTTTATTGCGTTGTACATGCCCAATAAAATGCCATTCAATGTCTAAATCCTGTAGCGCCTCAATCTTCTGCAAAGCCTCTTGTAGGTAGTTCTCACCAAAGGCGCGTTGACCACAAGCGTACATGTCTCGTAACACTTCGCTCGGATGTGTTTTAGAAACCGCCAAAAGTTCTACAGACTCCACGTCACGACCCGAGATTTCGCAGGCCTGTTGAATTTGGGATAACACGTGTTGACGTGAATTTTGCAAGATATTCATTGACGAGGGTCTCATTTCGGTCATCTTTTTTGCTTTGCCTTTCAACAAACTGTTGGTTAAGTTGATTGAAAGCCTTATTATTCTATCAAAATAATTAGCATTTAAATGAACTCGGGGAAATAATGGATATCACAGAATTACTGGCTTTTTCGGCTAAGAATGGGGCATCAGATTTACACTTATCTGCAGGTATGCCACCAATGATTCGTGTCGATGGCGAAGTTCGTCGTATCAATTTACCAGCTTTAGAACACAAAGAAGTGCATAAACTGGTCTATGACATCATGAATGATAAACAACGTCGTGATTTCGAAGAAAAACTAGAAACAGACTTTTCCTTTGAAGTTCCAAGTATTGCTCGTTTTCGTGTGAACGCATTCAACCAAAACCGCGGTGCAGGTGCAGTATTCCGTACCATTCCGTCTAAAGTCCTGACCATGGAAGACTTAGGTTTAGGACAAACCTTTAAAGAGTTGTGTGAATTGCCACGTGGTTTAGTTTTAGTGACGGGGCCTACTGGTTCTGGTAAATCTACCACTTTGGCGGCAATGATCGATTATATTAACGATAACCGCTATGACCACATCTTAACAGTTGAAGACCCAATCGAATTTGTACACCAGTCAAAAAAATGCTTGATCAACCAACGTGAAGTACACCGCGATACGCACGGTTTTAACGAAGCGCTGCGTTCTGCACTACGTGAAGACCCCGATATTATCCTCGTGGGTGAGATGCGTGACCTTGAAACCATTCGTTTGGCGCTCACAGCAGCAGAAACGGGTCACTTGGTCTTCGGTACACTCCACACCACCTCTGCGGCAAAAACCATTGACCGTGTGATTGACGTATTCCCTGCTGAAGAAAAAGACATGGTTCGTGCCATGTTATCTGAATCGCTACAAGCCGTGATTTCTCAAACCTTACTCAAGAAAAATGGCGGTGGCCGTGTTGCCGCGCATGAAATCATGATTGGTATTCCTGCCATTCGTAACTTAATTCGTGAGAACAAAGTGGCACAGATGTATTCTGCTATTCAGACTGGTGCAAACTACGGTATGACCACACTGGATCAAAGTCTGAAAAACTTGGTCACCAAAGGAGTGATCAGTCCACAAACTGCACGTACAGCTGCCAAGCAACCTGAAACCTTCTTATAAGAAAACAATGGATTTGGGGTATAGATATGGATTTTAACGACTTACTCAATTATATGATTCAACAAAAAGCGTCGGATTTATTTATCACCGCTGATGTTGAACCCTCCATGAAAATTAACGGTCAAATTGTGCCTGTGGCTAAGGGCAAGCTGACGGGTGATGTCGCGGGGCAACTGCTCAACTCGATTATGAGTGAAAAACAGCGTAAAGAATTCGCGGACACACGTGAGTGCAACTTCGCGATTATGAATCGGGATAAAACGGCACGTTTTCGTGTCAGTGCCTTTCAACAGCGTGATATGCCAGGTATGGTTTTGCGTCGAATTGAGACGCAAATTCCAACCATGGATGAGTTAAAACTCCCGCCTGTGCTCAAAGAGTTGGCCATGACCAAACGTGGCATCATCATCTTTGTCGGTGCAACAGGTACGGGTAAATCGACCTCTTTAGCTTCGATCATTGGTTACCGTAACCAAAACTCAAAAGGTCATATCATTACCATTGAAGACCCAATTGAATTTATTCATGAGCATGCAGGCTGTATCATTACCCAACGTGAAGTGGGCATTGATACGGATTCTTTTGAAATCGCGCTGAAAAACACCTTACGTCAAGCACCCGATGTGATCCTGATTGGTGAGATTCGTTCCCGTGAAACCATGGATTATGCAATTGCCTTTGCTGAAACAGGTCACTTGGTATTTGCAACGCTGCACGCCAACAATGCCAACCAAGCCATCGACCGTATTATTCACTTCTTTGAAGCAGACCGTCATAGCCAATTGTTTATGGACTTATCCTTAAACCTTAAAGCGATGGTTGCTCAGCAGTTAATTCCGACACCTGACGGTAATTCACGTCGCGCTGCAATTGAGATTTTGATTAACTCACCGTTAATTTCCGATTTGATCCGTAAAGGTGAAATCCATGAAATTAAAGACCTGATGAAGCGTTCTCGTGAACTCGGTATGCAAACCTTTGACCAAGCCTTATTCGATTTGTACAAAGCTAAGCAGATTACCTATAAAGATGCGCTGAAACACGCCGACTCTCCAAACGACTTACGCTTACAAATCAAGTTGTCCGAAGAAGGCGGTGATCGTCTATTGCATGCCAGTGCAAACATCACGTTTGACGGACAAGCTTAAGCATTTCTTTAAACAATAAAAAAGGGCTTCTCATGAAGCCCTTTTTTAGATCTAAGTTATTACTTTTTACGAAGTGCTTCTTGGCACTCAGCAGCATCACAATAACCATATAGGTTGAGTGAGTGACCTGTTAAAGTAAAACCATGCTTTTCAGCGACTTCGTGCTGCTCATGCTCAATCACTTCGTTGCTAAATTCAACCACTTTGTTGCAGTTTTGACAAACGATATGATCATGATGATCGTCTTGCATGATTTCGAAAACAGAATGGTTATTTTCAAAGTGATGGCGCTGAATAATACCCGCTGCTTCAAACTGCGTTAACACGCGGTAAACAGTTGCTAAACCGACATCTTCACCTTGTTCAAGTAAAGTCTTATAAATATCTTCCGCACTTAAATGGTGTTGCTTTGAATTTTCTAATAGTTCTAATATTTTAATTCGTGGAAGTGTAACTTTAAGTCCAGCTTTGCGTAGATCTTGATTTGAAATTGGCATGTAAAAAGGTCTCTCAACAAATTTAAAGTTAGAATATGCAACAAAGTGTAGATGCAGTATGATCTATCCGTGGCTCAATTGCATCATAATTAATTTGGGATAGTGTAGCAAAATGCAAAAAATCATGTTGGCGTTATTCGTCACTTCACTGCTCGCAGGGTGTTCGACCTTGGGCGTTTATAAAGTTGATATTCCTCAAGGTACGCCATTAACTCAAGCACAAGCGTCAAAAATACAAGTTGGCATGAGCCATCAACAAGTTCGCTTTTTGCTTGGCAGCCCGACAGTTTCAGATCCAATGAATCCGCTACGTTGGGACTACATCTACAATTATACCCCAGGAACGTATGCTAAAAAAGCCAAGATTCCTGCTGCACAAGGTCAACATCTGAAAGTCTATTTCGACCCAAACGGTATTGTGCAAAAAATTGAAGGCTTAGAAACCATTCCTGCATCTCAGCCGGGCTTACCAGCATCGAAAGAAGCGATTCTAAACGCGCCCCCACTATAAAGCCTTATTCTAAAAAAGAAACCCCTCAACTGAGGGGTTTTTCATATCATTTCGATTGTTTTAAGCGATTGCCTTTTGCAAAGCGACCCACAGGATTATTTTGTGCACGTATCCTTCGAATATCTTTAGGATTAATGCTCAAAGGGCGATAAATTTCAACACGATCCCCTGCCTGTAAAACCTGTTGAAGGTCTTTCAATCGGACACCAAAGATGCCCAATTGTAAAGGCTCAGGCAATTCAACCTGCGAGCCTATACCACTCAGTTGAATCGCATCTTGTGCCGTCATTCCCTCAGAAAACGGCACACTAATATGAAACTGCTGGTCTGCTGTTGCATAAGCAACCCAGACTTGTTGAAGCATGCGCATTAAATCAGTTTTCCAAGTACGGCTACAATTGCCAATACGATAGAAACAGGTAATACCACACGCACGGCAATGCGCCAAATATTATAAAAAGCTTCATTACTAAAGTTCATCGACTTACGTAAATGGCTAATTTTCATAATCCAACCAGCAAAAATGGCATAAATCAAACAAATCACTAAGCCCCACAGCATCAGTAAGATGTTAAAAATCGGGCCAGTGGCTGGAATCAACCACACCAACGTTGCAGCCAGCAGCACGAGCCACTGAATCACAATATTTAATTGGCGCTGTGCCAACTGCTCACGTGCCATCTGTAACAGCACGGCTGCCGCTGCAACCGCAGTTAAAGCAATCGCATACGCAGGTAATGCCGCTTGGACTGCAAAAAATGCAAAAGCAACTACCGCCAAAATTTGTGCAATCCAAATCGGTAAAACAGTCTTGGTTGCAGCATCTTGCTGTTGAACTTGTGCCAAACTGTTCTGCCAGTACAGACCGAGTCCTAAACCACTTGCCACCAAAGCCAATACCGTTGCACTGCCCCATTCTGAAAATTCAACAGGTGTCACCTGCCACTCAGCAGTTCCTGTACCAGAGAGGTTTGCAAGCACTAAGGAAATCAGTACACCGATCGCCGTTAACGCTAAGGTCAGCAGACGTGGGGCAAAAGACAACGCGATGGCAACCACGGCCAAAGTAATAAAGATCACGGACGATGTCATATCAGCCAGTGCATATTGATTTAATAATTGCGCAGCATTAGACAACATGCCGCCCGCTAAAAAAGGAATAAAGACGACAGCAAGCCATCCCACAAGACGCCACGTCTGTGAAGCATCAGCATCACGTGTCAAACTCGACAAAGCATTCAATGCCGTGGTTTTTGAACGCTTGGCTAAGGCAATTTCTAAGTAACACACAGGTAAAGCCAAGATCACCATGGTCACTAACCAAAGTAACCAAAAGTCGAGCTGACGTTCAACCTGAATTCCCACCAAGGGTGCAAGTGTGGCAATGATAATAAATGATAAACAAAATGCCATCAGCGGCGATAACCATCGTGACAGAGCATTGTCTTGCATGATGCGTTCCTTCAATAAGTCTTGCGCTATTTTGCCTTGCTCGCTTATGAAAATCAAAAACAAAAAGCAAACCATCAAAACTGATGATTTGCTGCGCTAAATATAATTAAAATTTATTGTTTTGATCCCTCGTTTGGCTCACTTATGAAAAGAAACGAGCAAACCAATTTTTCCCTTTTTTCTTTTCTTTTTCTTTGATGATGCCCATCATATTTTCTTTTACGGCACCGACATAATCTGCATCATCGTGCTGGATATGATTAATCAGCCATTTCGACAACACTTCATGCAGTTCAGCTTCGATTGAATGACCCAACTCAAAACGGTCACGATAAGATTC